>PVIJ01003652.1:0-80247 GCA_004024925.1 Scalopus aquaticus
ACAAAGAAATAATAGCTCAATACTAAAAATACAGCTTCTGCTCTGATTTGCATCATTCTTTTTCTCATTCTGCTCATTTAAACCAGAGGTTCTTACTTGTTTCATTATAACTAATCTTGAGAATCTGGTGAAAGCAACATATTCCCAGAGTAGTGGAAAAACACACATGTACATGTTCATGATAAATAGTTTCAGGAGTTCAGAGAGCTCCAAGTTAATGATCCTTGCTTTAAATAGGACATAGAACTTTAAAACTCCATACAAATCTTTGAGCTGCCAAGTCATATATTGAGAAACTGTATACTTCTTCATAGCTGTATGATTGGAAGAGTCCAATGACAGCCACATGCTTTATTATCAAAACAAATCAATAGAAAATCAGCAAGCAATTGCAGTACCCAGAAATTGTAGTATGCAGGCTAACTTTAACTCTTCTATTCACTACCAAAAACTTGTTCCTAGTGACCCCACTCTTTGTCAGTGTCAGAAACTTCTCCCCAGCCTTTCCTTCAAGGTGGGGCTAATAGGAGCTTGTTCTTCAGGCTCACTTACTATTTATTGACAGAGATGTGATCTTTGTCATCCTGTTCATTACCATCATAAAGCAAGGATCCTATTATGAGGACATTCTCACTTCATCTTCCACTATATCCTTTGCTCAAGTTGGTCAAACCCTCCTATGTTTGGAACTCAGTTCCCTTTTGTTATGACAATAGGAATAGCCTGTAGCTTTACCTGCTTATTTTGACTCTTTAGGCAAACTTTGGATAAGTTCCCTTGCAATAAACTTTTCTATACATTTTGTTCTCCAACTGAACATTGTTGGCATTTCTCTCCTCTAATGCAATAAATAACCCCCCAGTTCAATAGTCCTTTAAACATACAAAAGTAAACTGAACTATTTTGTCACTTCATATTTACTGAGTACTCTCAATGTACAAGGTCTCCTTTGAGGAATCCAATCTAATGAATGAGACAAATGTGAATTTATAAATTACACACTGTGTGATTGTTGTGTTGGGTGTTGGATCCAAGAGATCATATTGTGCAGGAGTGCTGCTTTAAGTGTTAAATTGTTCAATAAGCATTTGTCAAAAGGCATTCATTGTACCCAACTTGAACAATCTGCAGTGTGCTATGGAGGTAGATACTTGGACAAACCTTGAACTTTGAGAAATTGTCACAACTTAGCAAAGATACATGAAATAAGCTATAATGAAAGGTAGGTATAATATAGAACATAAATGTGAAGAAAAGCAAAGTGAAAATAAATGTTTATCAAACACTTTGTCAAGAATAATTTAGTTACTTTAATTTACATTTTCTAATTTAGTAATCCTAGCTACTATCATGAATATTCTGATAATTTCAAAGCTAAATCTGTTTGGATGTGACTCAGCAACTGCCTTCTATCCTTCTCTGGAGATTAACTCAAACCTGATAGCATTAATGTTAGAGATAACTGAATGTGCTGCCTTTATAGAATGATTTTCCGTGGACATGCTATCTTTTTTCTGAAAGCATGGGCACTTTATAATAATACATTGACGTGGGAGGTTCTTTTCTTAACAATTCAAGGCCTTTCATGTCCATTTTAACAGAAGTACTGACAAACCCACCCTTATACTTTTCTTCACTGGATGGGATTAATACAGCTTGGATTTGTCTATCCAGTATCACAGAAGTTGCTGTATGTACTCACTAAATGATCCAAATTTTATCCCTCTTACAGTTTAAAACTTTAAATAAACTTCAGCAAGCTTCACTACTTTGGAAAATGACTATATATATCTGAAACAATTTGAATATCAATATATGTCATACAACTTTTCTAGGTGTACCATCTAAAGCAATACTCATTTAGCTGACCTGCATTCTCTGAGTGGTATGTATCCAACAGTCATCACTCATGTTTGTTCATTAGGTGTTGAGGTGATGAGCCAAGTCGCTGTATTCTCAGCTGGGTCTGCAGCCTGTTTAGTTTGGCACTGATTAATGATGTGCGGGGAGTGAACAGTTTGCAGAAACATCTTAGAAACCCAGTTAGCCAAAGACAAATAGCTAAAAGTTGGCTGGTAGGAGTATAGGAGGTGAACTCTTGAGAATTGATAGTCATTTAGAAAAACCCAATATGACTCTGGTTATTCTAATTAGAGAGGGCATAGGTTCTGCAAGCAGACTATGCCTCTGGGCTGGGTTTCTGGGTAGGCACTCCAGGATCAGGTCTAAGGCATGTAACTGATGAATTTGTACAACTTCATTGTTGTTGTTCTGTGTACTGGTTCTAACCATTGTAAACTTGCTATGGACACCATCTGCTTTCTGGTGACCCTTTAGACAAAATGGTGTAAAGTCTCTTGAGATGTTCTAGAAGTTCTTATCACAAAAGAATAAGCATTAGAACTTTATCTTTACCAAGTGAAGTTTTGCACTGAAAAACAGCTTTAAGTGTAATATTTCTGATCTTATGTAATATTTATCTGTTTGTCCTCTCATTTTATGCACCTGTTTTGCTCTGTTAGTTTTGCATCTATTTTTAATGAAAATTGTCTGGTTTTTGTCTCTTTCTACTCTTAAAGTGGGGCCATAAGAAAGAGACACAGTAAAATCTTAGAAAGGATTTCTCAGCTCTAATGGGAGGAGGGCAGTCCGTTTAGTGACCAGTAAAAACTTGGCAGAATGCATTTGTATTAACATTGCTGAAGGATTCTCCCTATTACTGATGGAGACCACCTCTCAAGTTCAATTGACAACTCTTGGCTGGAGACTTTAGGAACATCCACTTCATAAAGACAAATAACTCCTTGTTTAGAGGAAAGTTTTTCCACTAGCGCATCCAAAATGTTCAATTCAAATGTTATAAGGATGTCCAAGTTCATTTAGGGGGTGAAAATAGAGAGGTTGAGAGGATTTTCTTGTGGTTACACAGGAGGAGTACAAGAAGAAAGATGCAAAACCAGGGAGTCACCAGGTACCCTGACTTAGTTATTCATCCTAGACTTTGATTCTTCATTCTTTTGCTTAAAGATCTTGAATTTTCACCACTTCCTGCAAGACAAAATTCATATTCTGCTGCTTGGCAGTTACAAGTATCTGTAGTTTTATCTCAATCTGTCTTCCAAAGCTGCCTCCTACCCTCTAGTTAAATGAATATTTGTAAACAATAGGCATCATATATGTCTGGTCCTGTAAAAGCTGCATGACAGTATTTTAATCCTAACATCACATTTCAAGGTCTATACTGTCATCTCCAGTTTATTGGGAACCTGAGGCACAAAGAGTTTCAAAAGTTTGTACCAGGACATACAGATAATAAAAGTGAAACTCCCCAAAATCAAATTGGTTCTGCCTAACTCCTGTGCTTGTTTTCTTTTGCCTTTCACTCAAGCCAAAATGATGTTGAGTAGTTGCCTTTCTATTAACCTGGAAAGCCCTATCCACTCTTACTCCTCTTTTTAGATCTAAATCATATCCATCCTGCATTACCACATCCACAACCTGCTTTGTTCATACACTGTCTTCTCACTACCCCCACTAGAAGAGGTCTCCCCTCCTCTTTCAAGGGCACCACTAAGCACTTGGGAGTGACCATTTGTCTTCAGTGCCCCAAAGCAGAACGTATGGTGCTGGTAGGAGTTGGGAGCTTTGTGTTCAAATCTCCGGTCTATTACTCTCTCGTGTGATTTTGAGTAAGTCACAAAATGCTATCTTGGCAAATGCTGCAACCTGACCTCTAAAGTCCCACCTCATCATATATTCTAGGACTTTGAACTTATATTAAAGGCATAATTTCTTATTGAGTTGAGTCCTGTACTTATTTGTACCCATCTCATTCCCATTTTCACACTATCGGTACAATGAAGTTGAGAGATACTTTCTCTCTTCAGTTCTAACTCACTCCCACTTATTTGCTTATTTTTTTATTCACTTATTCCTTTTTTTCTTTTAGGCTAGCTTTGAATTTACGATAACTTCTAAGATCCATCCTTAAATCACTGTAGAGTCATCTCCTCTGTTTCTGGATAGTATAGTGATTGGTTTGGTAGTAAGTTCTCAAGGGCAAAACTTTTCATTTTGTATATCCAGAACAGATAAAAGTGAAGGAAAAATCACTTTGACAATATGAGATCTCAAAACATGAAATTTGGACAATAAGCACTTTGTAATGTTTTCAGGGTCAGTTTTTTTTTTTTTTTTTAGGGTTTTTTTTTTTTTTGGCATTTCCTCAGTCTTTGGGCACCTATACATATAAATCCATTATTACCAATCTGCACACAAACACACACAAATTGGTGGTTGTCAATTGATTGAAGTCACCAGTTCTTAAATTTGGTTTCAAAAAACCATGGCCTTCTGTGCCATCTTCAGTGACACTTGTCCTCATCTTTCCTTGTATCTTTTATCACCTGTGGCCCCTGTAGGTTCTCAGGCATTCATTCTAGGAAATGGTGGTTCAGTTTATCCCATCAAGAGATACCATTTTGCAAAGCAGCTCTCCTAAGGAACTCCAGTTTTCACTTGTTAGATGTCCATGC
Organism: Scalopus aquaticus; assembly: GCA_004024925.1. Lineage (NCBI taxonomy): Eukaryota > Metazoa > Chordata > Mammalia > Eulipotyphla > Talpidae > Scalopus > Scalopus aquaticus. The sequence continues at coordinate 4,536 of PVIJ01003652.1, forward strand.
TAATTCCTAGACTCTCTTAAAACAACAATAGCAATTATTATTACTGTTGTTTTGTTGTTATTGTTGAAGTAAAATTTTCATAGCTGATGGATTTTATTTATAAACACTTTTCTTGTTTGCTTACTACTTGAATGCTTTCTACATACTAGGAACTACTCAATACCCACAATCTTTTTACCAACGTAGTGCATTAGACTCATTAACTGTAAGGTAAAGTTGCAAATCTCTTTTTATTCAACTCATATTCTGAAATCAGCTGGAACTTGATATTTCCATTGTAATAATTTGAAGGATTGACTTTCTAATTATAGAACTTGGAGTATAATTATAGAACTTCATGTCTCTCCCCTGTCATTTACCAGGAATTTCCAAGGCTTGGTTTCTGAAACTGAAAGAAATGAAGAATTTCTATTTGGTAGGACTGATGTAAAAACATAATGGGATTAAAAACAACAAGTTTAGAGCACTTGTATCTTACTTAGTAAACAATCCAGTAAATGCTGAGTCATTATTCCATTGCCTCTGATAGAAAAAGACAGCTTTAAGAGCACCTATCTCATTTAACTCTTAAAACTATGCCTGAGTGGGTGAGGGCAAATATTGACTTTATATTCAATTTAAAAATATATTCTCTAATTCAAGCATAGAGAGCATGTACACTTTTCTTAAGTAAGAAATTGGAAAAAGAGGAAGTACAGTTAATTTTTTTTTGAAGTTTACTTTGGGTGTATCATTGTTTTCCCCTTCTTTCACACTTTATCCTAAAAAAGGAAAAAGCAGGCTATTGATTGTCTAAATAACTGAACTCTAATACAAATTATGTCCTTTTAGAAATTATTCCATTTTATTAAACAGGTAGCAGGAGAATTTATAATATAAATAGACATGTAGGGCCTCCCTGGTGGCATAACAGGTTAAGGTGCAGCACTGTGAAGCTATGCAGAGCCACTGCAGCACGAGTTCAATACCCGGTCAGGGAGCTTCCCACATAGCTCAGCAGACCTTTCCTGCCTCACCCACTGCTCCCCTCAGCAGTGTACTTCAGTCAGTCTGCCTGTTCTGCTCCCCACTCTGTCTCTGGTGAATCCTCTCACCACCCTACACCTCTGGCCTACACCCCAGTTTGTATGCATAAATAAATAAATCTTTAAAAATAAATAAATAAATAAATAAATAAATAAATAGACATGTAAAAAATATCCTCATTTAATTTCACACAAGTTATAGTTCTAAGAAATTTCCTTAAACATTGGTTTCCATCCAAATTCTTTTCCAGAATTATAAAATCACTGAAATTTGAAAACAGAAAAGAGGAATGTGATCATATTCAACATCAGAAGGTCTGTACTTTCATCTAGAAGACCAAATTCTGCTTACTGTTTCACTTATTCAATAAACAGACATCTCCTCTGAGTGTGTGGCACTCTTCTAGCCCAGGACTGAGTCCTTATCATGGACAGTACACCATTCCCAGAGTTATTAATGTTGACTTCAGTTGTCAAGATGAGATGGTAAGTGATGTAGAAACTCTGCTTAAGTATTAGGTCAAACAAATTCTTAGGGACATAAAATTGAACACAAATTCAGAATGCAAAAGGACTTGGGCTAATCACCAAGGAAAACTGGTAAATGGGCAGCAGAACATATAAGAAAATCACATCCAAAGTTATTGACCATTGAAGTCAAATGTGTCAGTTAAGTGCTCACCAATAGAGAGTGTGACCTTATGAATGTCAAGTTTAATTGATTAGTAGTGGTTAATGGAGACCGAGTTCTGGTTCATCAGAGAAAAGTGCCATGATAGATTATTGATATCTGCCATAGGCATGGAAGGAAGGAATGTTGGTATGCATGCCATGTAATTGCCATCTATGTTGATTTCTCCAAAGGACATATCGGTGAAGAAAGGGGCCACATTTAGGTGAAAGCATGGAAGACCCAAGGGATGTCTGGAAACTATGGGAATAGCTGCCTTCATCTAACTGTGAGAGGTATAGCAAATGAACAAAAAGGAAGAGGTTTTGAATGGAGAAACGCAAGAACCATTTCAGATGTTCCTTGGGTTTATTCACACCAAACTAAGACTGTCAGGATTTTGCAGAATCAGAGCTCTCTGAGCTATTTTAATTGTTTGGGTTTTGTGTCGTGGTGGACAGATTTTCCTTTAAAGATAATAAATGACTCATAATTACTTTAGTTTGGAAAGTGTTCTTCTGCCCTGGGACACTATAATAACTGGCCATAGAAAAGAGAAAACCTAGGGATTTATGAGGTATCCCAATTTACAACCATCTGGGTGAAATACAGCAAGACATTAGGATAACTGTGCGTTAACCATAGTTAATCTATCAATGCTGTGTCATAAGCCCTCTTTCCCTCCGCTTAAAACTGTCACAGGAATTCATCCTCGACCTTCACAAAGACTCTAGAAATCATTCTTTTAAACACATAGATCAGAAATACAGTCTGATCGACCTTTGGTTTACTGAGCTGAAGGGGAAATTTTCCAGCTAAGAGGGATTTTAAAATCCACTAGTACTAAAATGATAAATGAGGTATAATCGCTTCCTTCAAATAGCTCAAGGTCTTATTGGCAGACTGGTAGGGAATACACAATTTCAGTACATTTTTAGAAGCACAATTGTGGAAGCAGTGGGATAAGATAGAAATAAATTTGTATGCACAAACATCAGTGGTGTGCTTAATTATTAAGTCATTTTCCTTGCCCCGAAATTATATTGATAGCTCATACCCATAAAAGCACTTACTATGAGGTCCACTGTTAACTGTTTACACAGCAGTCTCCCCCAACTTACCATTCACTCCTTTTTTCACACATGCCAATGAATTAGTAAATAAGCAGCAATGAGTACATCTCAGATGTTTTGTAAACAGCCCATGATATTTGAAGGGATATATGTAGATGTCATTTATCCATTTATAAAGATATTCAGAAGTAACTCATTACTTAGCAGCAGTATTTTGGCATCAAGATCATGTAACTTAAAAAAGAAAACTCTTTCAGGTTCAGTTGCTTCTTCAGTGAAATTCCTCCCTTGCTCTTAGGGAGTTCCCAGGGAGGCAGTCCACCCCCAACCCCACCGTGGTCAGGCAGCTGTAGCTATAATAGACAGGTACCTAAGTAAACACTGGTTTACTTGCCAGACTTGCCCATATGGAAGTTCATTCTTTGCAACTTTCAGATTTGCAAAAGTCTTTGCTTTCAACACCCTTGATAGACAAAGTATGACTAAATTTGTTGGAACAAGCATTAGAAAGCAGTGGTAGCATCATTATTAAAAATGTCTGACCATTTTCCCCAGGCCCTGTTGGAAAAACTTTTCAACATTCTTTGTGAGAATGTTGAATGTTCTGCTTTTCTCACCACACGGTCGTATGTTTCGACCGACACATTGTTTATTCAAAGCTGTGGATTAAATGCCACCCACTAATGTGATTTGTGAGGACTTTGCTTGCCTGGGGCCAACTCCATCAGACACTAGTGAAAATAGTTTCCTGTTGTCATCCAGGACCTCCAGTTAGTAAACTGACAAATCTAGCCTGATTGCTGTATTAATTTGGTTTCCTGTTTCAGTGGGAATAGGCAGCTGGGTCACACCATTGTTTGCCTTTTGATCTCTCACCTCCTGGGGAGGCTACAAAAACAAGGCAGTGATCCCAAACCTTACTTTTCCTGTCACCAATTTTGAACTGGCTTCCTATGGATGCTGAAGAAACAGAGAAGGATGTTGCATCCATATCCATTGTTCTTCAACAAACAGCACTGCCTGATTTTAAGTTAAGTTTCTGGTTGAAAGGTTTATTTTTTTTAACTGACTATAAAGATGCCTTAAATCTTAAATTAAAATGCTTTATCACAAAGAGGAGGTAGATATTAGTATCATGGGTCTTTTTATTTGGAAAGTTAGCACTTGCGTGGAACCTCAGAGTTAGGCATTGTATAATGAGTTATTTGGTGGGTGGGGGAGTGGGGGGTGGGAGGTGGAGGTGGGTGAATGCCAAGGCCCTTCAGGCTCTCAATTTGGATAATGATCAGATTCTCAGGATGCTTGAAACTTACTGAGCACCACTACCTTCTGCCTTCAATTCCTTCTTTATTAACAATTAAAAACCAGAGGAAGTTTTCAAGCAAGAGAATGGCAGTGTTGGGCACTAGCTCTCTTTTTAACTGCTCCAGTGTCATTTGCTTTGCTCTCAGGGTACATCTGAAAAATCACCTTTCATATTCTATTAATAGTCTTCCCTTGGGTTCCCCATGGTTTCTGTGGATGCTGCCAGCTGCAAGCTTATCCACTCAGGGTAGTCATGTAGGCTGCTGCCCCTGCATCTAAGAACACTGTTGCTGATTGCTGTCCAGAGCATTGGGAAGATGTTGGCTACTCTTGCTAAAGCAGGGCCTCTAAACCACACCTTGCCCAGGTAGGCAGATCCTGCACCAAGGTGGCTGTGGTTGCCTTGGTGGGAAGCAGTCCAGAGAGAATGGTCTAGTCCCCAGTGGTGGTGTCTTCTGAAGGACCTGAGCATGCTCAGAGCAGGTGTGGTCCCCTTGCCATCTCTCTGACTGTCTTCAGATAAGAGCACTAATCCTGTCACACCACAGTGTGTACTTATAGGTCAGGTCTTGGGGAGACTTTGGGCAATAACAAGCTGAAATCTGGCTTCCTTGGGCAGCATTGGTAAGTCACACTGGACAGTTTTGAAGGGAGAGATCATGGTCCTTCTGTCTTTTCTCTGGAATAGTGGTAAGCTTCTTCACTACACCTATAGCCCTTAACCCCAGCTGCACATTAGCATTTCCTAGGAACTTTCTAAAACATGACCAATGTCCAGAACCCATTCCCACCTAAATGAATCAGAATCTTTAGGGGTGAAAGCAGCTATGTTTTAAATTTTGTTGTAGAGTGAGGGTTGAGAACTGAATCCTTCAGTCATGAATTAAACAGTTTCTCAACAGCTATTACCTGATTGGATTGTGCAAGTTCTGAATAAACAAATGTAAACAAGAGAGAGGTTGTTCATGACATTATGACACAATCTTATAACCCTGACTTTGGAGGAAAGGCAGCAGTGAAGAATATCTTGACTTGAATATTGAGCAGGAAGATGGAAAGGAAGAGTATTAGTCACAGGGAAGAAAGAGCACAAATGAAGAGTAAAGTTCAAAGTGCTAAAATGATCTCAGGTGGCACACCAGCTAAGCTGACTCTCTGGGATTTCAGATTAGTCTCTCTGGTCATTTGCCTTAAGACCAACCCCACAAGGCCCTGGAGAGCTGGGACCTTAATCAGGGAGCTGTAACAGTCAAACTCCAGTAATTTTAATCTGTTGAAACTGATTCTGTCCAGTGCAACCTAAACACAATTTTGACCTGCCCTGCACATGTTATGAGTACCTGGTGTCACTAGGCACTTGTTTGCATGTGACAGGGAAATTTTTTTCTTTTGACAAGCTGTCTTTAGGACTGTGATTCATAGGAAACCTAATAATGATGGGTATAATGTATTAGGCTAAATGTTCTGCAAACCCTAATCCTGAAAGAACTTTGTCATCTCCATATCTTATTGTTACTCAAACCCTTGCCAAAGTCCTAGTGCTGTTCCTCAGCATCCTGGCACTGGAGAGGGACTCCGAAAGTACTTGGGGAATGAATGTCTTGCCTCTGCCCCAGTATGACACCATTTTCTCCCTGGGAGGGGAGGTGTAGGCACATGTGTACTTATTCTACCCACTTTCCTAGAACAGGAGCTTACTCAGTACAAACCCTTAAGTGCCTCACTCACAGTGCCTTGCATGTTGCAGATGCTTGAAAACCATTTTTTGACTGTATGGATGAATGATGCTGGATGAAGGTCAGGGGTATAAAGCAGAGTCAGAGAGGTGATTAGAATAGGAATGCACAGATGCTCAGTAGATCTTGGAATTAAACACAAAACACATTTCAATGAACAATGACACCAGAGAACCTGAGAGAAGAAAGTAAACATTGTGCAAAAATCAACAATCATGTTATATATATGTGTGTGTGTGTGTGTGTGTGTGTGTGTGTGTGTGTATGTGTTTGTGTATTATTATATATTATATATTTTATATACTATATATTATATATATGTTTATATATAAAATATATATGTTATATATTTTTATATATGTTATATATTTTATATATTATATATATTACATGATTGTTCATTTTTGTACAACGTTTACTTTCTTCTCTCAGGTTCTCTGGTTTCATATATATATATATATATAAACAAATTATTTTTAAAAATAAAACAAAAAAGAACAGCACAATTAGACTACTAGTTTTCTTGATTCTACTTATAGACCTCTCAGCACTTGTGCCTTTAACCCAATCTTTCAAGGAATCAAAATGTTTTCTCCACTTAAAGTGAAAGTATCTCTGGGACTCCCATAGTTTTGGTACAGTGTGACATTATTACAGAGAACAGGTATTGGGAGAACTCCAGGAACACATCACAGGCATGGTTCAGACCTTGATTAAAGTAATCAGACAATACCAAAAATGAATGCAGATTCTAAGAGCATGTTTTCTTTGATGTCTATGGCAAAGCACATGCTGTAATTAAAAGTCTTCAGTCTGTTAATTTGCTGATGCTTCTGCAACACTGTCTTTGCTTTCTTAAAACAATGACAAAAGCCTGATAATTTCCAAAGGGGACTGTGCAGATAGCAGTTCTGGGTGTCTTAATTTAACTTGTACACATGGAGTGAGAAAGACTTATCCCAATAGTTGTAGCCCTTGTAGATGCTTCTTTGCAAAGAAATAGAGGTATAGTTGACTAATTTTACTATTGTGATACCTTAAAGAATCGATGACATCTTTCACTGAGATCATTTTCCTTGGCACATGGAGAGACCTTCTCAGGGCCAGTGCTAAGCAAAACTGTATGGTGAAGTTAGAAAAGCCAGTTTTTAGCTCCAGCAACCTCTGTTCTATGCTCTACACCCACCACCTGTGTCGCTTCCCTGGAGCCAGGTATCCTCATGGATTCTTCTCCCTTATCCTAAGAGTCTACTCAGGGAAAGGCTCAATATTTTCTTCAAACCAACATATACGTGACTGTTGCAAATTTAAAGGGTGGTTACAGTTATGCATTCTTTCATCTAACTGCAACCAAAGTCAATCTAGATGAATGAAGCTCTAACACTGAATTTTCAGCAAAAATATCTAAGTAGGGGCTAAAAGAGTTTCCCAGATTATAAAACAGATCATCATCATTTCATGCAAAGGTATAACCACAGGCAAACAAGGATGACTTTTACAGTTATTTTTTATTGAAGTAGCTTTTTTGTTTGTATCCTTCTTCTTTCCCTTTCTCACTGATTCAGGCAACCTCAGCCTCACAAGCTGGTATTCCCCTTGAACTCCAGTGTATGTATTTGTTGTGACTCTTTGGTTATAAGAGACAAAAATCCCATTCAAACCATCTCAAGTGAAAAAGATTGATATAACCAAACCACCAAAAGTCTAGGCTGAACTGAATTTATGGTTGAATATAGTTTTACCATTCTCTTGCTTGCTCTCTCTCTCTCTCTCTCTCTCTCTCTCTCTCTCTCTCTCTCCCTCCCCCCCTTCCCCCCTCTCTTCCCCCTCAACCCTTCTGTCCCTCTTCCCCTCCCTCCTTCCCTCCCTCTCTCCCCACACACATGCACACACTTCTTCCTTCTGTCTTATTCTATTGGCATCAGTCTCATTAACTTCCACTCTCCTAGTTATTGAAAGAGCACTCTTACAGAATAGGGTTCAGTTTGATCACGGGTGAATTGGTGGTGGGATGCCCAAGGGGAATACAAAATGTAAAAGACATAAATAACAATAAAAAAAAATTAAAAAAACAAAAAAAAAATTTGATGAGAAAGAAGCCTGCTAAACTGCTTCAAGTCATGTAAGAGAAGTCTGGGGATAGATGCTGACTGGTCAGTTTGGGTCACATCCCACATACTAACGTGATCATTGTGTCTGAACAGATGTGGTATGGTGATTGTCATCTCTGTGACAGCCCCTTTAGAAACACATGAAATGGAGGGATCACCTGACCCTTTGAATTTCTATTTCTTCATCTATAAAATGAGAGAGGTGGGGATTTGTCTAAACCCTCCCTGCTTTAACCTGATTCTATTTAAAAATCATATCTTTGATTTTGATATCCTAATCCTGTGTCTCTGTCTTTGCCTCTTTTACCTGTTCTACCTCCCAGCAGAAAGTCAAATAACACTAGGAGATAAAAAATATTTTCTTGGCTCAATTTTGAGTCTCTCTATGTGGGAAAAAGAGCAGCTCATGGTGTGCTCTTCGCAGGGGACAGCAAAGCCTTAACAGTTCAGCCTTCATCACCATTTATATATCACATGAGATAAGCTGGTCAGAATCTCAGATTTTCTCAGGCATGCAAACTTAGCATTCTGCCTGAATAAAAGAAGGAAGCATATCGGGTAGAACATCAACTGGAAATTTTCCTGTATGCAGTTATGCTGGGAGCATGAAATGATTCTTATGTAACAGGTTCTAGATTCAGCCCAGCTTCAAAGTTGCTAAAGCATGTTAGTGTCCAAATTATTCACCTATTTCCACACCATTGAACAACCATTCTTCCTGCAAAACTTTTTTGAAATGCCTTCCCACCTACCCACAAAATTCATCTCCCTCTTCTTTATCACATCTGCACTTCTATTGTCATGATCTTTCGCCATATCTAAATTTCTTATTAGACCTTTTCTCATTAGACCATTTCTTATTAGACCACTTCATTCATGTTTGAATTTGTAGCAGCTAGTCGACTGTTACATATGGTAGGTACTCAGCAGGTTTGTTATGTTAACTTCATGTATGATACTTCTCAAGCAAAGTTTTCTTATAGCTTATATCAGTACAGTCTGATTTCTGGTCAGCAAATAACCATTGGATTAGACTATAGGGAGCCACCAGCTACACTTCTAGAAACTCCTGAGTCAGATTTCTTTCTGCTTTTACACATCCACTGTCACCGGCAACCACTTTTTCACAAGATAGGTATGGAATACAGGGCCTCTGAGAAACAGTGGTGTCTACTGGAAAAAGCAGTCATGTGCAAATGGACGGGAGCTGTCATTCCCCAAGTTTTCTTCTATGGTTTCCTACCATTCCTGCCTTTAGATTCTCCATAATGAGATATCACCTCCCCCAAAGCCCTTGTGAAAATGCAAATGTGTCCCTAGAAGAGGCTATTCTTACTATGGCCTTGGATTGCTAATATATAAGAAGGCTGGTATCAGTTGTAAGTAGAAAAACTTGTTTTTCTTCCAGCCATTTCAGCCAGTTAAGTCATTTTTAGTTGACTAAAGGTAAATGTTGTTTTCATGGGATCCCTGTGAGCACAGGTACATGAAGTAAGCATGCAGATGACAAAGAGGGAGGGGACCTGGCATCTGGAATTGGGGGATGCAGCCTGTGGGTTTCTCTGAGGTCTGATGTTTCTCTGAACTGCTCTGCTGTTCCTGAAGGTCAGTTTATTTTTGCTGCCAAGGAGGATTCATTTTCTTGTTCTGCTTCCTAAGTTCCTCTAGATCCCTACGGATCACTGGGTAGGTCCTTATGTGATTAAGACAGCTGTAAAAGAGACATACACTTGGAGAAAGAAACCTGAGCAGATTGCTTAGTATACTGCACCACCAAAGAGAGGCAACACAATTAAAAGAGCTCAGCAAGTGTGAGGTGCTGTCAAGGGTTTGGAGGGCATTTCAGCTGCCTATGAGGTTTCCTCAGGCTGTGAGATTTTTCCTTTGCCTAGCAGTCAGGCAGATTTGGAAGTTCTGGTTTGCTATAGTCTTTTCCATACTGTAAAAGTGTTACCTCAATAACAATGACATTTCCTGAACCTGCCATTGTGGGGGGTCTTATCAGTGAGCAATTACTGAATACCTCCTATGAATGAATTATTGAACAAACAACAGATTAAAAGGCAGAAGGAGTACACTGGGTCACATTCAGAATGATAAAGGATAACTGTACCCCAGGCTGATCAACATCTAGTGTATGCTGTATCTACCGTATTGGGCTACATGGCAGCTGAGAATTCAACCAGATATGTGTAACTTTGGATAAATCCTGAAACCTTTCTCAGTCTAAGTTTCCTTTAAAAGAGTGGCAATAGCACCTACTCGACTGTATTGGAGGGAAGTGGAGAAGTGTATTAAATGAAGTGTGGAATAGCAAAGTGCCTGGCACATAATCTGATATATAGCTGGGTTGCATTTGTCATTTTCTTTTATTTCTAAATTACTAAACAACCCCACAAATTGTGGTATGTGCCACAATATAACAGAGTGCTTAAACCCCTGGGTTCAAATCTCAGCTCAGCCACATACCAACCAGATGAGTGATTTTGAACTAGTTAATGTTTTGAAATCCCAGTTTCTTGAAATGGAAATGGAAATAATGAACATCTGCCTAAATCTGAGTGGACTAAGAAAGAAAGCAGAAAATTCATTTAAAGTGCTTTCTGTAGAATCTGGTCTATAGTAGACACCCTGTCAATGTAAACAATTGTTCTCATCTGTAGTGGAAGATAAGAAAAGAAGCAGCAAGATTACAGAAAGTCTGTTGGTCATGCTGCATGTTTTCTGGTCTTCTGCTGCTTCATATATTCTGGTGAAGATGAATCCACATTAATAGAGGCAATGAGTGATTGCTTCCTTGTGGACTGGATCTGTCCTGAGGCAGCATTACTATACTTTTCCTTTTCTTGGGGCTTCAAATGAGATATGTCTTCTCTAATTCAATAAACCACTGTGGTTTTGTTGTTTTGTTTTGCTTTGTTTTGTTTTGTTTTGTTTTGTTTTGTTTTGTTTTGTTTTGTTTTACTGCCTGGATCAAAGAGACAATACAACATGCACATTTCCAGGTGTATTGTTTGTTTGAACACTCAGGCCTTAACTACATGGGAAAAACACTTGGTGGCGGGGGGCGGGGGGGCGGGGTGGATGTGGGTATCAATTTACATTCATTTGTACTGGGCCCAACCAAGTCTACAGTTCGTTGTGTCTCCGTGATTTTCTTCTGGAAAAAAAATAATGATTCTACAGGCTCCTAGCTGTTATTTGGACAGCTTTCATTCTTGAGTATGCATTATTTGTTCTTGCTTCAGAAGCAGTCATATAATACATGGTACAAATGGAACTCTTTTTCACACTCCATGCCTCCCTGCCAGTTCCAAGGCAATCTATTGCGGTGACAATGGTACAAGAGAAAATGGAAGGTGTACCTAATGATCATTTTTAATTTTTTTTTTATTTTTATGCATACAAGCTGGGGTGCAGGCCAGAGGCGTGGGGTGGCGAGAGGGTTCATCAGAGACAGAGTGGGGAGCAGAACAGGCAGATCGACAGAAATACACTGCTGAGGTAAGCAGTGGGTGAGGCAGAAGAGGTCTGCCATGCCATGTGGGAATCTCCCCCATTGGGCATCGAACTCCTGTCACTGCTGCCGCAGCTCCACAGTGCAGGGCATTAACCCGCTGCACCACCGGGGAGACCCCTAATGATCATTTATTCTTTGGGACAACGTGCTCAGGATTGGGACTGAGAGCGCATGTGGAGGAGATCAGTGAGTTAGTGAGTTGTTAACTATAGAGGCTTTTCGGAATAAACAAGGCCAAACCCCAAGAAAATAATGATCCTCCTTTAATTTACAGGTAATGCAGGTAGTGAAGGAGCAGGTCATGAGAGCGCTTACAACCAAGCCTAGCTCCTTGGACCAGTTCAAGAGCAAACTTCAGAACCTAAGCTACACTGAGATCCTGAAAATCCGTCAATCTGAGAGGATGAACCAGGAAGACTTCCAGTCTCGCCCGATTTTGTAAGTCACTTGGGGCCTCTTAGCTCCTCAAAGGCCCTGACCCACCATTTCTGGAGGGAAGCCTGGTCACACAGCTGGGTTGTGATGTAAGCTCTTTACAGAAGGGTAGCAAAGGACATTCTGGAAGATCTCAATTCAGGTCATGAAGTTACATCTGGGGAGCAGGGAGTCTGGGAGCCGGATGGCCTGGGATGGACTGAGGGGGAGGTGGGACCAGTTAAACTGGTCCTTCCTTTACAGAAGGACCCAAACGAGAAAGCATCCCAGTTACTGAAGAGTTCTCTTTGGAGTTGTAACTGAAAAGTGTGGATCCTTTCCTATAATGCTTGGGATGATGTTTGTTTGTTTTTCTTGTGCTGCTATATTCTGTGTAGGTGGCTTTGAGTGACAAGATTCTGTGGGCCATCCAGAGTGAGGCCCACTGATAATTAAAGCAATAAGAACATTGAAGTCATGTGAGTGGTAGGGAGGGAAAGCCTGAGGAGAGGTCCACCTCTTCCCAGTCCTCCTGGCCATGCTTCACATTGGAGCATCTCATGTCATCTCTTGATTACCAAACTACAGGCCACAGGTGGAGGAGGGGACTTTTATAGGACTTTACATCAAATGCCAGTTGTAACAGCTGCATAATCTCATGTTTCTCCATCTTTAAGATGTGCAGAATCTTAAGCAAGAGAACTGGGGTTTTTTATTTATTTTGTTTTTTCTTGGAACTGGTTTTTATTTATCTTTACTGTCCTTTCCTAAGAGCCAAGTAAGCTTTGTTATCCTTATGTTTTATAGGGTTAGAAATAAGTAAAAGGGTGAGAAGTAAAAAGATCGTTGGAATTTATTCTCATTCTTTCCTCAGAAGATTGTTTTTTGAATTTTCCTGTGAAGTCAAGTTGTAACACAGGGATGATTACAGTATCCATCTTAAATCAATCTCTTAAATCTGATTCTTTTTCTTTCTGTTCCTCTGTTTCTTGTTCTATAAATTTCACATTTTTAATGCTTGGCAATTTATAAAGCACCCCCTCCTGCTATCCTATTGCCTTGCGTACATGTGAGAGAGACAGTCTTATTCCCACTCGAGATCCAAGAGAGAGTCTAGAGAGCTGATGACAGCAGAGGAGCAGGGTCTTAAACCCAATGATCCCTCAGCTAATGTTTTGTCCTCCCCAACAGAGCTCCTTTGCCTTGTATAAGATTAAGATGAGGTTTTAAAAATACGCAAGTCTGCAAAGACAATAACCAAGATATAACATCTATCTTATAGTCCTTCTTAAACCTTAAGAATTATTGGTAGAAACTGTGGGCCACAGACATTAGTGAGCATGAAGTTTGTCAGTAGGAGAGAGAAAGTGCTTCCTGAGGGACTTTGTCTAGCATCACTGTAAAACCCAAGTCACCCTCTTATTGAGAACCAGCCTGCTCTTAGGAGAGTCACCACTGGAGTTTTGTATTGGTCTTCAGCCATAAGGTAACAGTCAGAAATACGAAATTGAAAGCACTTTGGATAAATGATAGTCTCCTCAGAGATGCAGTTTCTCACTTGAAGGGAACGACAGCGGCACTTCGCCCGATCCCAGTACTGTAACGTTGGATTTCATAGTGTCTGTTTCAGCAGAAGATATGTAAACACAAGAGAGATTTTTATGCTTTTGACAACAATTCTTAACCTAAAGAGATACCTGAAAAACACTTCAGTTAAGTCCAAGTGATTCTAAATTAATGTTTGACCATGACTTTGTTACATGTAAGAATACTAACTGCATGTTAAGTGTGAACACTTTGCTCCTGCAAAGGCTCCTCCAAGGCTCTGTTGCTGACAAGAGAGAAGTTTCTTCTCTCTTTATCACAAGAACCTTTTATCCATCAATTCCAAGTGCATTGAACACTGAAAATTCTATAACTGACCACTGTCCTACTGACACTGGTTAAGAGCAAATTACGAATAAAAGTGTGGTCAATCTTTAATGAGGATGTGGATTTGTAGGACAGGCATTAGTTTTATTTCTAGCTTCATTTGTTCTTCTTTTCACTTTTTTTTAACCTACTTTATTTTACTTCCTGAGAAAAGATAAGGCATATACAAAAACATTCAAAGGTCAGTGCTACCATTTACATATTAACTGTGCGACAACTTGCTAAATTCTGGTTATCGACGAATAGTAAGAAAAGTTATTACTTTGGATATCATGTGACAGACTTACGTTAAGTGCTTTTCATGTGCTATTTTGTTGAATCTTCATAACAACCCAATGATGTATAAACTTTCATCATCTTCATTTTCAGATATGTGTAAAATATGCTGAGTGTGGGTTGCACCACTTGCCTAGAGTCATATTTGTAAGTGGTGACCTTGAAATCTGACACCAGGTCTATTAGCTTTCTGGATCTGGGTTTTCCACATTTTCTACTCTTCTTCATTGACACTTGCCCTCATATCTCCCCTTCTCATCAACACAGTGTTGGATGCCCTATTTTTGGATGACTCAAGCTTTTTATATCCATTAACTTGGATTAACTGTGAGGATGATTTATCTTCCCTGTTAAGTCATTCTAAGCAGAAAATAACAAATATTTTCCCTCTTAAATAGTCAAGAGCTAAGAAATAAACAGAGATTCCTTAATCCACTGAATATATATTCCCATGAAGTATCTGTTCACATAGACTTGCTTGCAATTTTCTTCTCAAGAAACATGTTTTATGAAAATAGAACATAGACCTCCCAGGTCTTTGAGGCTCAAGGTTTGTTAACTTCTGGTGTTGGGTGTGGCAAAGCAAACACAGAGGGGTTCTACATCAGACTCAGCCAAGTTTCTGTGCCTGCCTGCAAAATACATAGCTTGAACTGGATGACATTAAAGGTATTTTCAGCTCAAAAATTCTAATTTCCTAACCCCCAAGCTGGTGTTGGAGGCCAGTCTTGTGTGTTCTCAGATAACCACCCTCTTGTGCTCCCTCCCACCAAGCACTGAGCATGGTTTGAGCAGCCCCCTCTTAACTTCACTTCAAAGGTAGGGATGAGGTGAGGACAAAAGTCTCTGATTCTCTGCTTGTCCCCAGTACTTCAGGCAGTGCCTGGCTGGTAGAAGTTGTTTGGTCCACATTTGTTAAAAGAATGACTGACTGAATGAAAGCAATCACACCTGGCCTTGGCATTTTCTTTGTTGACTTGTCTCCTGTGAAGCATTTTGGCAGCATTTAGACATCATTCACCCCACAATGAGGTCCTGCCTAGTAGATATTTCTAATAGACAAAACCTATCATTAGAAAAGAAGTTAGAGGCTGGCTCCTTCCTGCCTATTTCAGAACTGGAATAATGATCAGGGTGGCCATTGCCCCCCCCCCCCCATTAAATGCTATAGCTCCAGACAAGTCTATCATTTACTGCAATTATGCCAAGAACCCCAGGGAGCCAGGGTGCTTTACAGCCCCATGGCTGAGTGACATTGCCAAAGTTTCATACATGCAAGAGATTTCCATTATATTTCTTTTTTTTTCTTCTTCAAAGAAGTTTTGAATGTTTGTTTAGATCTAGAATTTTACAACATTAATTCTACTATTTCATTATGTCCAAAATATACACAGTTATTTCAATTGCTTCTTACTTTAATGTAATGTAAATAAGAGGTTCAAGGACTGGGCTCAGAGACCCTGTGTTGTGAATACCTGAACAATTGATTTCCTTGTAACTGACATTGTCATTGAGCCCAGAGTCTCCACGGAATTTGATAAGTACTGTGGGTGACCGCTTCCACACTTACCATAGCAGAGTCAAGCAGTTGTGACAGATAGCGTGTGACCTTCAGGGTCTAAAATGTTTACTTTCTGACCCTTTACAGGAAAAGTTTGCCAACCCTTGTTCCATATGAACACCAGGTAGCAAATAAGTAGGGCAGACTCCACATACAGGAAGGAGTCTCAACAGCTGACTTCTGTGTGTGTCACTGGTCTCATTTCACCTGATTGGGAATTGTCTTCCAGAATGGTGCTAGACTTTGAATTGTTCTTCACACACTCATTTACCTGGCCTCTTTCAATCTTCCTTCTTTTTATTTATTCCTAAGGCCTTTAGATAGAATTAGAGGATTATTTATCAAAACAAAGGCATTGAACCCATAACTTTGGCCTCGCTGACACCAGACTGAGAATTTCAAAACCCAATTCCAACCCGTGTTTTTACTGGATTACCCCAGAAGTCAGATCTCATCCATAGGAACATCACTGAGGGATTACATATATTTTCCTTATATAAGTGAATTTTATAGCAACTGAGTTTATTTACAGGAAAGGAAAGAGGAAATCGCTTAGAGAGAAAGGAAAACTGGCCCATGTCCTATATTATCCAATCATGTTTGGAGTTTTTCAGGGTGTATAACTATGAAGGGTAACTCTTACGACAGCAGATTCACTTATTCTGATAGTCCTTCCCAGAAGACCAGAAGATGGCTCCATAATGGGTGTGTGTGTGTGTGTGTGTGTGTGTGTGTGTGAGAGAGAGAGAGAGAGAGAGAGAGAGAGAGAGAGATCAAGAACACATCTGCTTGTTATACCAGAAAGTCATAAATCACCTATTAAAATTACTTAAAAGTACTTTCAATTATTTCCTCCTTTTGGTCCTCATCTCTGCATCTTCATCTCCATTTTAATAACTCAATTCTATCCAAGTAAAACTGTTATTTAAAGATACATACATGACCTAAGAACTGATGAGATTCCAAAACTCTTTCTCCTGTAATTTCTCCATTTTTCAGTGCCGCCTCTTCCTCTCTGCCCCATTGCCCTAACTTGGAAGTCAGAAGCAGTGATTTATTGTCCTGTATGACTATCTCAGCAATTCCCCCACCTTCTCCATTCAGAGCAGGGGTCATCAAAGCTGCAATTTATTGAGTCCATTTTATAAAATCTGAGTGCTGATAATAAATGGTTTTAGTGATCTGAAAGCTTGAAATGAGACCTTATGAGACCTATACAGGAAAAGCTTTACAAATGCTGCACCAAACTGTATTATTAGGGTTATGTCTCCTTATTATGCTTTATAAATATTCAGTTGGAACAGTATCAAATGACAGGAGGTTCAAGGTCATTTAAGGCTAAAAATGTATTCATGGAATTCTGGAATACCCTGTCATCTGGCCAGATCCTTTTCTGTAACTTTTTACTTCTTTTTTTCTCATGTGTGAATAGAAGCAGTTTGCATCAGAAAAACTTGACTTTGTAGCCCTATTATAGGTTTAATCTCAGTGAACTGTTTCCCCATCTATAAGATGGGAATGATATTAATAATATCCCCCAAGTTGTGGAGGGGGATGAGACTGAGGGAGGGAAAGGAGCTAAATGAACTAACATTGTAAATACATTCTCCTGCTATTAGAATACACCAAGTGTTAGTACCTTCTCCACCTGGAAACATAATACCATGTGAAGATAGGTTGCCTACAGTCCAGTGCCAGAGCAAGACCAGAGCTAAGGTTGAAGTTTGACCAACGTAATATGGGCATATGGAGCATTTGGACTGAGGAAAGGAGAGAATAACATCAGAGCAAATTCAGTAATACCTTGCCTTCCTGACCAGTACTTATGGAGCAGTTTTACTTACATTATCTTCTTGGGAGTCACAGCATTTTCCCAGGAGACAGTCAAACATCAGTGTTAGCCTGAGAGAAACTCTGGCAGCCCATTTATTGATAAGGAAACTGAACTTTGATGACCTACATGAAATGCTAGTCATGAGTAGATCCTGAAAGAGAACCCTAGTATCCTGAGTTCTAGATCTATGTTCTAGTCAATACTTCCAATACTGCCATGAGGGCTAGAGTCCGGGTCTTCCTGTCCAGCTTTAAGTAGAAAATTCTAGCTTTATTAGATGCCACACTAATACAATTTCATGTGAAAAAAAAAATTCTGATCTTAAAAAAACATTGAAAATCATTGCACTATATCATGTATTTGAAGCATAGTGCATTTAAAATGAAAGTACACTATATTAACCTGAGACAAGATACAAGTAATCTTTAATTTATGCTCTCATTAGACCAGTCTCTGGGCTAGAATCTGGGACAATGTATTGTTCCTATTTGTAAGTGATAGAGTTGAGTGCAAAATGTAGTCCTATGGTTAGTCCAGGGCACAGTGTTTACTCTGGAATAGTTATCATGTGATTGCCCAATATTCCTGTTTGGTCAGATCACAAATGTAGCCTAGGTGTTTGCCTGCAGTAGAGATGGGAAAATGTGACCAAAGGTTTAGTGCCTCAGCAGAGCTGAGTGAATTTTTGTTTTAGTGTATCTGTGGTTTTGTAAAACAAGAGAGGAAAACTTTTAGGGCACTTTGGTGTAGAAAAACAGCACTGAAATTGGCTGGTGCTTTTGTGGGTATTTTGTAAATGTCAGGGAATCTATAGTGTTATTTTAACAGATAACCCTGTCTGCCAACATTTAATAAAGCACCAACTTGGGAGATATTGGGACATTCCTGAAAAGATGCAGCCTGCCCTTCTTTGATGCCCTTTCGACCAGGCAGTGTTCTCAAGGCATGCTGTGGAATATATGTTTAACCTTTCACAGGGAACTAAAGGAGAAGATTCAGCCAGAAATCTTGGAGCTGATCAAACAGCAACGCCTGAACCGCCTCGTGGAAGGGACCTGCTTTAGGAAACTCAATAGCCGGCGGAGGCAAGGTATTGTTTGGGACCGCTCCACACTCTAAGAAGGTTGGGTGCATGGTGGTCACTCCACAGGGAATCACCAGGGCATGGGTGCTGGTGTAAGATTATTTCACACAGTATTGTAAGGACAGGAATAGCAGTCCAGGTAAGTACTGATTCCCCATGCATTCCCAGTAGACTAAAAGTCTAGAATTAGAAGACCCGTGAAACTGAAGAACCACTCTTGGTTATTTGCTGCCACAAGACTGCTAGTGATGGTTCAACCACAACTGTGTGTATTGAGAGTTTACCGTGTGCTGACG
Source organism: Scalopus aquaticus (assembly GCA_004024925.1). NCBI lineage: Eukaryota > Metazoa > Chordata > Mammalia > Eulipotyphla > Talpidae > Scalopus > Scalopus aquaticus. The sequence continues at coordinate 23,373 of PVIJ01003652.1, forward strand.
GTGCTCATTTTTCTTGTATTATTACATTTCATACTCACCAATAACTCTGTGAAGTAACTACTGTGGTAATACCCAGTTTTCAGATGAGGAAACAGCCTGAAGTTTTAAGTCACTTGCCCAGGATGACAGACTACAATTCATACTCTAGCAGCTCTGTGATCCTTACTTTTAATGGCTTACTCTACTACCAGGTGAGCTGGCACCCACTGTGGGATTTGGTCCTGGAGCTTTCAGTGTTGATGGCTCTTTTTCTCCCATCCCCCATACTGATTCACTTTCAGGTCAAAATTATTTTATTTGAAGAGGAAGTAACACTGAACCAAGGTGAGATAAAATCAGTTCTCATAATCTTGCAAATTAATTTCTGAATTATCTCTATAAATTCAAATTCATGAATATCAAGACAAAATGGGTGCCATTAGACTACTTCAACTAGGTAAAAAGCATTTCCAGCTGTTTCTTAGATAGGAAAGTAAAGTCCTAATTGCTTTCTTGCTCTCTTGACAAGAGAGCTGATTGCAAAGTCAAAGCAGTCATACCATACTGCCCTAGAAAATGAAACTGAAAAATAAGGTTTGGGAGAAGTGAAAAATCGAGGAAGACCCAGAAACAAACATAAGCATTAGCACCAGGAGCAAACATAAATTATGGCCTGGGAGAAACTCTGGCAAGTATTTTTGAAACTTGATGGATGGCCTGTTCAGACACAGAGCTAGCTCATTTACTAATGACAAACATCATTTCATGTTTGTGCTGAGTTCATCCCCCTGGCCTTTATTTTAATGGCTTTGTGCAGAATATTGAATACATTCAATGGATTTCAAATGTTAGCAGTAAAAAGCATATTAAGGAATTTCCAAAGGCAGAACTTCCTTGAGGAATGGAAATTCAGGTTATTCACAGGGGAAGGGAACCATGACCATGCGCTTCAACGTGGGCCTCAAGGGAGAACAATGGGTAGAATAATAGAGGTCTGAGTTCCACATGGGAAGGAGAAAGACTAATATTAGGAAGAAAAATAGAAAAGTACAAGGGGAAACTCATCTCTTCCATTCAGCCATTGAGGCTCCAGTCCACAAATTTCCTTGCATTGTTCCAAGAAGACAAGTATACATAGTAGCTAGGACAGAGGCCTACAGTCAGATAAAGTGGGTGCGGTCCTACCTCTACAACTGGCTATATGACCTTACACATTTACTCCATCTGAAACTGGGGTCACAATAACTGTCTACTGAGGTTATTGTGAAAAGCCACTATGAGCGTTGCTCTTAGAAGGCAACAGCATAGGGAAGCTATGTTTATTCTTGAAGATTATAGAAGGAAAAAGCAATGAGCTGGGAGTGAGTAGGCCAGGTTCTAGGATTGCTAATTCTGTAAATAACCGCCTATGTGTCTTTATGCAGGACAGGTGACCTCTCAGGGCCATAAGTTCCCATCTATTAACTGGGAAAGTAGGACTCGATGATCTTCTGGCTCTGTTAGCCAGGAAGTCAGCTCTATGCTCTGATCTCTTCATTGCTTTATGAAAAATCAATATTCAGGGTGTATTGTTCCATGAAGATGATTTATAAAGTTTTTATTTACTTGATACTGGGCAAAGGGTCTTGAGTGTTGGGGAAAGTATGGTAAATAAGCACACATCACTAAATGCTTCCCTGGATATGCAGCTAGAATCCTTCAGACCTAATGCAAAGAACACAATTTAACCATCCCATCTACTTTACCATTAGACTTCCCTTTTTAGAGTGAAATGGATATATTCTTCTAGAATAATCCTATTTCTAAATTTCATAATTATAGTGTTTTGTTTTTATTTTTATTTTTGCAAAAGAAGTTAGTCCCTTACCTGTAAATTTTTCCAGGTTTCTAAAAATGAATTAGACAACGAACCAAAAAAAATATTAACATCTAGGTTATAAATTTACTAGTTGAGCTCCCTAGGGAGCATGACCATCTGTGTTTAATACAAAATCATCCTTCTTAGTACAGATAGAAAGGCTTTTTGGTATTTGGTAAATGGATTTAAAATCTAGCGACTAGTTCCCTGTGCTTAAAAATAGGGATTCAAAGCAGACTGTGCTAAAATTGGTTTCCTATTATCCCACCAAGACATTCCATTTAGATTTACACAGATTAATGAGAACATAATGTAGATCATTTTAATCCCCTTACAAAATGTATACTTTCACCTAACATCTCAGAGAAGAACTGACATCTACCTCCTTCAAGCCCTCACAGGTCAAAGAGTAAGCTAACCAACTGTTTTAAACTTGTCGAACAGTGAATCTGACACAGAGGAGATTTAGCATTAACTTTATAGGGGGAAAATGAGTTTCCCATCCCACAGAACTGCAAAGTGGCAGAGCAATGTGGCCTTAGCAGGGTTCACTGGGCTCAAGGGCCCTGAGTGGATGTTTGCCCATCATTCTCCTGGTCTCATTTGCCACCCTGCTCCTTGGATAACATGCAGTAGACATTTACAAATCTGACTTCCTAGGGCTTCTGACTGCATTAGAACTGAGAGGCAGTGAATCATGTGAGACATGTAAAGCTGTGAACGTCCAGGCCTCCCCACTTCTTGGCTGCCTTGGGCAACCTACTTGATGTGCCTGAGTTTCTATTTCCCTGTCTATCATCTGGGATGACTTCACTTCCTACAGCAAATCATTGTAAGGGTTAAATATAAAGTCAGGTATCTACAGCATTTAGCAGAGTGCTTGGCACAGGGACAAAGATTCATTAATGATATTTAATATCAATTGTTAATTTAGTGGCCCCTCAGAATACAGACTTTTAAACTCAAGCAGTGTATTAATAGTGGATGTCACACACCTGCTTCCTTCTGTTCCACCTCCACTACCTACTACCAGGTATGTTCGGCTCTTGTTCAGAACCCTGCACAATGAGGGGTTCCTGCACCCAAGCCTTAAAAATGAAATCCCAGGAATTATGTTAAGGCCATTTTTTGCTTCATGTGATTGGGGAGGCTTAGGAGCTACCCCCTACTTCCTTTATAATTCAGAGATTAGGGTCCTTCATAATCACTTGAACTGCGTGATTTTGATAAGAACCCAGGGTGAACCATTAGAGAATCATGTCAAGAAAAGATATCATGAAACTTGCTTCTTGTTGAATCCATTGTCTTTGCCATTGTTCATCATTCCTTCTGTAAGTGCTAAAATGACAAACCTAATTTGGAACTCAGTAGTGAACAAAATGCATCCAGATCCATGAGAAATCGGCATGCGTCTGTACTGCTGCCACAAGGGCTGTGTACCTGACACTGCTCCTTTAGCTCAGCAGAAAGCCTAGAGCTCAGGGGTATGTTCAGTCTCAGTAACCCTATGAACCTTTTTGGGAGAATAGGTGTTGTTCCTCTACCCTTGATCGATTATTTTTTAATATTTCATTAAACTTTTTAAAAACTCATTTGTACAAAATCACAGATTTAAATGAACACATTTCCATAGGCGGAAAAGTTCATTTTCAGGAACATGGCACTTTACAATCAATCAGAATGAGATTCATTGTTGCCAAAAGGCAGAGGGGCCAGTAGTATGATCGAGAGGGCTTCCACTGAGGGGGAGAACAGAAAGATGCTAATATTTATTGAGAAACAGCTCTATGAAAGATGCATGATGGAAACCTTATATATGTTTTTCTCCAATAATTCTTACTATTACTTAACAAATGAAGACCAGGGATCCCTACAGTTTTATCATTTGACCCAGAGCCCACAGCATAAGTCTAAGTGATGTCAAATCATTGTGTAGGCCAATCCATCTTTAAAAGGATTTGGGGTCTCTAGCATCATCTTTTGCAGTGAAAGGATGTGTAATCTCCAGGGAGGCAGAATTCTGAATGAAAACACCAGTCTCTTTCTGAAGAACAGCCAGTGAAATGAGGAGGGCTTGAAAGGCAGAATGACTTTCATTGGCTCTGTAGTTACCTTTTTATCATCTCTGTAGTCTTCCTTTATGGGACCAACAGAGAAATCTGCATCTCATCATCTAAAAGATGACATTTTCCTTTAAAAACATTGCTGGGCTCCCTCATGTTTTGTGACTTAGAAAGGTTTGACCTCAGGAAGGAGGTAGTCCTTGTGAACACACTGAAGATTTTACACACTTTAGGTTAACCAAGGAAAGATACTAAATTTTAAGGGAAGTGCCCTAAGATTAGATCAGTAAAGGCCACCTGCCTCCCCAAAACAGGACTACCTGAACCTTCTGACTATGGGCTTTGTACCCAAAACAAAGATGCCCCCTAACTCCATGACAGAGTCATTCAGGACCCAGTTCTTGCTGTCCCTGTTCTTCACTGAATAGGCTAGTATTTTACATTCACCTACGGCAGCTATTACTCAGTTTTCTAGTCTCTCATAAAAAAACAATCTTGTCTCTAGCAGGGATGACAAAGACAGTGAGCCACACTATTTGATATATCTACCAATACTTTTTTAGGTAATTAAAATTAAACAGCATTTAAAAGTGCTCCTTTTAAAAAAACAAACAAAAAACTAAAAGTGTTCCTTTTACTATTGGCTAAAGCAGATACAGAATATCTCCATCCTCCCAGAAAGTTCTACCTGATAGTGTTGCAAGAATTACAGTTGTCAATGATTATCAGCTCCATAATAATTTATATGACATTGAGAATAGTTTTAATCAGTCCTAAAGACCATCTTACCAGGCTTGTGATCATTAGAACCAGCTTTTCCCTCATCCCCCCAAGAGAAGAAAGAGAAAATTATCTCCATATTTTCAGTTTTTGAGTTTAGGGATAAAGAGATGGCTATTAACGTATTAACATTTGAAACTGACTGGAACACCTCTATATTAACTCCTCTTTTCTCTTTAAATTCCAGTAAACAATCTTTGATAATGTTCTCACGGCTTCCTGCTAATTGCTTTTAGTGACACAATCTATTCATCATTGCCCTGAGGGATTAGGAACTAGTAGCATCATGCTGGCTTTTGAAAGAAAATACACATTTTTCTTACAATAAAAGAAACTACAAATCAAGCTGCTCCTGGTTGACACTGAAATGGGCTCACCCAACAAGTTGGGTTGCTGTGCTACTGGGAACTAGCAGCACTCTCGGCTCTACCTTCAAGACGCACAGACCCAAGGAATGATGACTCTCTTAAAGTTTTATCCTGAGGATGGTACTGGCCGAGAGCGTATGAGTCAACACAACCTTTCTGAGGCTTTTCAGTACCTTTTTTCATTGTTTTGTCATCCATCCAAAGCTTCCTCGTGATGGAAAGAAGTAGAACATGTCACTTATGTCAGTGACAAACACTGCTTTTTGAAGTAGACAAGGAGAAACTTGTGTGGATTAAGAGAATTACCCAGATGTATAGAGAAAGCCAGAGAAGTGTGGTATCATAAAAACGAAGGGCTTCTCAGCCTTTGAAAGGAGGAAATTCTGTGTACTGGTCACCAGATATTGTTATGACAGAGCCCAAGTACCCTTTTGTGTTTCTTTTAAATAAACATTGACTCCAACTTGGCTAAGAAGATGATTTCTTGCGCCCTGGCTCCCTGACAGACACTGTTCTCTAATAGTTTCTGAATGCAAAATCTGTTGCATAAGAGACCTCCCTATTCCTGTATTTTACTGCATTACAGGTGAAGTTGCTGAGTCTCTGTCCCTACTCCCCAGACCTGATAAACAAGTGTCTGCACTATCCTCCTCTTAGTTGTGCTCAGGAAGTGAAAGAGTGCTTTCCTGGCTTTGTCTCTTAAGTTTGCCTTTTATCTTTTTTTTTTAATTTATTTATTTATATATTTTTTATTTTATTATTTTTAATTGTTATTTTGATTTATGTCTTTTACATTACTGTGTATTCCCCGTAGGTTTCCCACCACCAATTCACCTGTGAACCATCACCACAGTCCCCTGTGCTCCCTTCTTCCCCATTCTGAGCCCCAATCCTCCCCCACCTCTCGCTGATTGTCGCTCTTGTATTTGGTTCCCCTGTAGTCCTGTTATAAGTGAGACCATTCGATATTTTTCTTTTTCCTTTTGGCTTATTTTGCTCAGCATGATCCCTTCTAGTTCCATCCATGTTGCTGCGAATTACATGTTTTTATCTTTTTTGAATGCCAAATAATATTCCATTGTGTATATGTACCACATATTCTTAAAAATCAGTAGCCTTCCTATATACAAACACTCAGTCAGAAGAAGATGAAATCAAGAGAATCAACCCCTTCAAAATTGAAACCAAAAAAATCAAATACCTGGGAATAAACCTAACAAAAGATGTAAAGGACTTATATAAAGAAAACTATAAGACACTATTAAGAGAAATAGAGGAGAACACAAAAAATGGAAAGACATCCCCTGTTCATGGACTGGAAGAATTAACATTATCAAAATGGCCATACTACCAAAAGCAATTTACAGATTCAATGCTATTCCGATAAAAATCTCAATGACATTCTTCAAAGAAATAGAACAAATATTGATGAAATTCATATGACACCACACACACACACACAAAAAAAAAAAAACTCGAATAGCCAAAGCTCTCCTGACTAAAAAGAAAGAAAATGGAGGGATTACACTCCCAGATTTCAAACTATACTACAAAGCCATAATAATTAAAACAGCATGGTACTGGAACAAAAACAGATGCACAGACCAATGGAATTGAATAGAAAACCCAGAAATAAATCCACATATCTATGGACAACTAATCTTTGACAAAAGTGAAAAATATGCAATGGAACAAGGTTTGCTTGTTCAATAAATGGTGCTGGGAAAACCGGACTGCTACATGCAAAAAAAAAAAGAAAAAGAAAAAGAAACTAGACTACTACCTCACACCATGCAAAAAAACCAACTCAAAATGGATAAAAAAAAACCTGGATGTAAGACCTGAAACCATAAAAGTTATAGAAGAAAATGTAGGCAAAACTCTATATGACATCTCAGGTTTGCCTTTTATCTTAATGAGTTTTGCTCTCCCTGCGAAGGTACTGTGTGCCTTGTAGGCACTCTGCAAATATTCATCAGATAAATAACAAACTACCCTGAAGTATATGCAGCACAACTTTTTAGAAGCTTTACAAATGACTATCTCTAACAAATGGTATGTTTGCATTTTCTCCACAATGTATGTTTGTACTAAATTTTGACCCAGTTAAATTTCTTAATGCTCCACAAATATATGGAGGGTAGTTGATCTTTGGTTGCTTTGTCTTCAATACGTTTTGTCTTCAGATTACCACCTCTAACCCCCAGAACTTGCCCCATCCTGAGAACAGAGGGATTCCTAGAAAGTACAGTGTAAGACCAGTGTCTCCAAAGGCCAATCTCACTGACTCCTTCCTGGTTTTCTTTCACCTGGCTTTCTTTCAGTTTCTCATTTATCTAAAAATGTCACCTCAGAGGCAGCTTAGGGAGGAAAGCTGTACAGGAATTTCCCCACCTGGCTTTGTGGTCATCACAGGACAATTATGTGTAATGAAATATCCTTCTGGTCCCCAGGGTCATCATTGGAAACCAAAGCATGGCCTCCTCCTCTGGAGCTCACAGTTCCTATTATGAATTGCAAGTCCAGTTCCCAAATATGACCTCCTCCTGGAAAACTGATAATTACACATGTGAAAAAAAATGACTGTCTTCCCCTTTTGCAGTGCTCTTCCAGAAAGATGACCTATGTTGGGGGGAGGGGGTCTGTGTATGTGACATAATTTTGGAAATTGAACAATTCCACAGGTTTTCCTAGCCATCAAATAATTTTTTCCTCTCAAATTTTCACACCAGAGTTAAAAGTCTTTTAAACATATGGATTCCCATATTCTCACAGTATTCAGGAATTCTCATATCCTATTTATAGATGAGGAAGCTAGGAATCACCGGCATTTTGCTTTTGTAGATCAAATTTGAATGTTTTCTTTGTTCATTGTGTGGCCTTTACTTCCACTTTTAAAACTTACTTTTCTAATAAAAGAATCATAGTTAAGTTATGGTTTTCCAGTGAAAGCAATTTTAGCCATAAAAACACTTGCCAGAATGATTTCAAAGCAATTTATGTTTGTAGACATGGCCATGAAGTGATTTGACCATGGCCACTCTGTCTGCCAACTATGTAATGGCACAGTGGGGTTTACAGGAAACAGACTTTATGCCTTAGGCATTTGACTAAATCCCTTTGGATCTTCATTTATCAATTTAGCCAACACTAACTTTTATACATCAGGCACTGTGCGAGGAGTTGGGGCAGTGCTATTATGAATACAGTGACTGTCTTCTCCACACAGTGTTGTTCATAACACTCCCACTCAAACAAGTTGCATACCTAGGGTCTTTAGCAGATAATGGGAAGTCAAGTTAAAAGAGTTATTTATATGAATGATCCTAAGATCCTGGTCATATCAATTTAGAGAACTCAACTCTAAGAATTGGAGAGGTGATTGTATCTCCACTCACGGGAAAATTCCTGTTTCATTTAGATTATTTCCTCATGAATTCTACCCTTTATGTTTATCACTTGCATCCTAACAGTTAACTCATTAATTTGGGTGTATTAGTCTCAGTGGTTGGGTTGGGTTGGTGTCAACTAAGATATGGCCCACAACTACCTCAGTAGTCTACCAATCTCAAAGAAATTTCTGAAAAAAACTGTTTTTCTTTCTGCTTTTGTTAGGTCTATATGGATAAGGATTAATTCCTACAGAAGTTATAGGTACTGATAAAATCATCCTCTGGAAACTACTACCTCAGAAAGCTTATTGCCATATTACTTGACGACTTGATAACTTTCCCAGTGGTCACTAAATGTATACCAAGCAGGACAGGTTCTAATTACATATCAACATTAAGAGGCGATTCACTGTCCAGGGCTCTAGAATTCATTCTCTCCTGAATAATTAAAATCAAATGCATTACTTTCTTCTCTAGGCCAGATTATAGGGAAATAAGCATATTGATATTTTGGGAAAACAGGATTACATACCTTGTAAATTTGTGTTTTCTTCTTCAGACAAATTTTGGTATTGTCGGCTTTCTCCAAACCACAAGGTCCTGCATTATGGAGACTTAGAAGAAAGTCCTCAGGGAGAAGTGCCCCATGATTCCTTGCAGGACAAACGTAAGTGACTCTCCTGAGTAAAGGTCTGGCTTTTCATTGCTCATTTGTTCTCTGGTCACAAAACATCCTGCTGAAAAACTATCAACCTAAATAAACCCACAGGACATGTCATCTTGTTGTAAGTTCTGGTTTAAGGATCCTCATCAAGCACAAGCCTGACAGACTGGGGTAAGGGATTGAACGGGGGAGAGTTGAAAAGAAGCTCAGATATCACTCTTAAAAGATATAAACTTGGGGGCCTCCCTGGTGGCGCAACGGGTTAGGAAGCAGTCCACAGCTGATGCAGCACAAGTTCAATCCCAGCCAGAGAGATTCCCACATGGCACAGCAGACTTCTCCTACCTCACCTGCTGCTCCCCTCAGCAGTGTACTTCTGTCGATCCGCCTGTTCTGTTCCCCACTCTGTCTCTGGTGAATCCTCTCACCACCCTGCATCTCTGGCCTACATCCCAGTTCTTGTGTGCATAAATAAATAAATCTTTTTAAAAAAGATATAAACTTGAGGTTCAAACATCCACTTATGCATTAATAATCTAGGGGCCATTTCGGGGAGCAAAAGCAGTATAAGCCTGACTCTGTCCACTGTCCTTTTCTGATGACCCAGAAAAGACCTAGCACCTCCCTTCTGTCACCTTGTGGCCTGTGGAAGTCAGACAGATTGTACTTCTTACAGCTGTTGGCCATCGAAAGCAAAAATCAACCACAAATGGGCAATTCCCAACACTTTCAAACTCCATACTGACATATCATCCTACAGCCCAGAACATTCTCTTTCTCCAACTTAAAAATGGGATAGTCTGGTCTTTGTAATGTCATTTAGTTCAGAAATCAGTGTTTCTTCTCATAAGAGTGATGCCTCCCCAGCCCACATTATTAACTCTGTTAACAGGCAGAAAGAGAAATCTGAAACCCAATTCTGTAGAGTCTGAAGCATTGTCTACACATCTCCACCATAGGGGGGACCAGACATCTCCTATAATGAGGACCCTTCCTTCAGATGTTAGAAAACCTTCCCATCCCACCATGGACAAACTCAAATATTAGTTCTCAGAGTGTGGTCCCAGGGCCAGCAGCAGTATCACCTAAGAACTTAATAAGATGCAAATTTTCAGATCCCCCTAATCAGAAACTCTGGAGAAGGGGCACAGCCTCTCTCTTAACGGACTTTACAGGCAATTATGATGTGCATTCAAGGTGAGAAGTGCCCAACTAGATATTGTGCTGACACTCTTCATAGTGATCCCTAAATTTGGCTTTCAACAGTTAAGTACAAATTTAAAAAATCAAAAGAATTGATAGTGGGTGCCAACTCTTTTAATTCTGGCAAAGAAAAGACTACTGAAAAATAAAATATAACTAAAATTGAAGATCATAATCCTATCGCAAAAAATGAAAGGACTTTTGATCACAGGTTTTATATGTAGCATTCCCATTCTAGCTTGTCCCATTGCTCTGAAATAGGTCATCCTCTTCCTAGAAAAGGTCAAGACATGGGCAGCATCTGCGCGTTGTATAAGAACAGTTCCTAGGCTTACCCAAAATCCGATGCCCCACCCCCACTCTAATAGTCCGATACTCCCACAACTCAGTGAGAAAATGCCCATGTCAGGGAAAGCACCTTGCCAAGGTGGTTGTAGAAGGGCAGGTCCTGAGCTTCAGTCTCAAAACAGATTTCAGTAGTATAGTGATGTCCTAGGAAAGGGTTGCTGTAGTCCCTTCTCACAATGGCTCCAAAACTCTGTCCTCTTCAGCCTTTGAAATCCAGTTCAGATCTTCTTTCACTCACCATAGGGTTACTTCCTAATAAACCCACCATTGTAGGCTGAATATATTATTAGTCGAAAATGCACTTAATATACCTAACCTACAGAACATCATAGCTAAGCCTACTTTAAATGTGCTCAGAACACTTCCATGAATCTGCATTTGGGTGAAATCATCAACACAAAGCCTATTTTAATTAAAAAAATATATAGACTGTCTCAGACACAAATGGATGTTTCATAGACATGATGGGAGGGAAAAACACAAGCCACATTATTTCAAAAACCCTGACAATATAGCACACTATAGAGTGTTAACCCTTGTGATCATGTGGTCCACTGGGAGATGTGACTTGTTGTCACTGGCCAGCATCACAAGAGTATGGTACCACAAATCCCTAGCCCAGGAAAATATCAAACTTCAAAATGTGAAATATTGTTTTCACTAAATATATAGTCAGTGAAAACTGTTGCACCATTGTAAACTTGAAAATCCTAAGTCTAACCACCACTAACTTAGGGATTGCTTGTAGTTTGAAAGGGAAGCTCATAACCAGTTTATCTGTTGCAAGATAAAACAAGTTGTAAATCACACACACACACACACACACGATTATCCACATGTGCCACAGAAAGGGTAGATGTATGTAATGAAATAAAATGAAGCTATTATGTGCCTGGAATGAGAAGGCCCAGGGTATGGAAGCTACAGTTTACTACTTTAGATGTGTCACCTGGTTTACATTTATTTCCAATTCTACATTCTGCCTGGAGCAAAATGGCCCACTCTCTTGGAGTCCTTAAAAGTCAGAATCCTCATCGCACTAGAAAAATGAGGTGTTCCTTTAATTAATGTTAAGTGCCATTCCTCTTACCACATATGATTGCCCTCTCATGAGACCAAAGAAAATTGTCTTCCGCCCCTTGAGTTAATCAGTGCTGAATATTGAGATATTGATGAATCAAAGAATGTAATTGAGTCCTATTAATACAGATTGAGTGCCTCTCCTTAATTGTCTTCTTTCTATAGGTTTAGGAAATCTTGCTTCTTGTATTCTTTTTGTTTGAGTGAAGATGTGGCTCTTGATGGCTCTACATCTCCTTATATCCCCTCTCATCCCACATCCCTCCTACCTGATTACAGGTTCCCATCACCCCATTAAATACTACACATTGCTTTCTGACCATGCTTAGGATCCTCCTGCCTCCTTTTGAAAGAATCTAGGCCAGTGCTCCTCACTCCCACATCAAAGGAACCGGGGAGGAGAAGCACAGCCCCCTCACACAAGGCGATTAAGCCTGCTCCAGTAGATGAAGAGAGCAGCTGAGACAGCAGAGCAGAGTGGGCGATTTGGGTCACTGACAGTGAATTATTCAGGTCCCTCAATTTACAGAGGGAATTAACTTTGATTATTAATAATAAGAATAATTGCAAATAACATTTATTAAGGGTTTACTGGCACTGTGCTAAGATAAATTATCCTCTTGACAACGTGAAGAGATAGCTATCATTGCCCTTGTTTGACAGAGAATGAAATTGTGATATAGAAAAATAAGACACTCTTCAAGGTCATATGGCTCATAAATTGTAGAACTAGATCCCAATGCAACCATCCAATTCCAAGGCTGATTTTTACCCACTCACAGTGCTTCCTAGATTAACAGCCAACGGTGACCTTGCTTTCAACATTAAGAGTTAATTCACAGAACAACCCCTAGAAGCAGATGATATTGTCGTTCCATACTGCAGGCCAGGAAATTTAGGCTCTAAGAACTTAAACTCAAAATGGCAAAGCCAATAGGTGGATCTAGAATTCAAGCCCAGGTTCTGTGATTCCTAAGACACAGCCATCCACTCTTCTGTGATGCCAAGTTAGAGACCAGAGTCTTGACTAACCTCTCCTGAGGTCAGCCTGCCCCTCCGCCCTACCTCTGCCCACAGTAACTTGGACTATGGAACCATGTACAACATAGGCATTCCTGGCTTACCAGATGCTTCTGGGGTGGTTTCTGCCTGAATATGGCTCCCAGTGATGAAAGCCGAAGCAGTTTTTATCATGTGGCCACATTTACTTTTTCCATAGTATTGTTATTTTAATTCACAATTACAGCTCTATAAATATTAGCAATCATAGAATTTTCTAAACGTATCTGAACTGGTAACCACATCTGGAGCTGTATTCTGCATGATTGGGTGCTATGACCTTTCCACACTTAGGGAGAAATCATAACCTAGCAAGGAAGCACAGAGGAGAAGAGAGAGCAATGGTCCCAGTTCTGTCCCCCACTAGCTATGTGACATTGTATCATTTTTCCTCTCTTTAAACCTCAGTCTTCCCAGCTGTAAAATGGGAGTGTTGGATTAGATTGTCTCAATTCTGCTCAAACTGAAAAAAAAATTTTTTTAAAGCTTAATTTATTTATGCATATAAGCTGGGGTACAGAGGAGTACAAGCTGCCAGAGGTGTGGGGCAGCGAGAAGGTTCACCAGAAACAGAGCGGGGAGCAGAACAGGCAGATAGACCGAAGTACACTGCTGAGGGGAGCAGCAGGCGAAGCAGGAGAGGTCTGCTGCGCCATGTGGGAATCTCTCCCTGGCTGGGTGTCGAGCTCACGTCGCCACTGCTGACAGCTCCACAGCAAAGTGCTTAACTGTTGCGCCACTAGGGAGACCCTGAAAAAAAAATATTGAAGAGAAGAGACCAGGCCCCAAAGAGTAAGAGTGAAGGGTAGGATCCCAATAGTGACACTGCTGCTTTTCATATCCCCTCTTCTTTATCTTGCTCCCACACAAGTAGGCTATGATGGAAACACTGACCTGACTTTGAAGTTATCAGGAGCCCTCTGCTGCCTCTTTAAGGTATAGATTAAGATACATGCCTGATCCCTCTGAATCTGCCCCTGGGGTAGAGAGGATGGCATTTTAGCCCTTCTGATGTCTAATCTTTAGTGCATCTAGAGACAAACTATAAAATGAGCAACCTTTAAAAGCCACAATGTATTTTTAGAATTTCATGTTTTCCTTTTAGGCACATTCCTGTGAGTGATATAGCAGTTTATCTCCTTGACAGGAGACAATACTCATTAAAAAATATAAAATATTTACTACCACAAGCATGGTGGAAAAGTGCCTTCTCTCTCCTGAAGGCTTCTCATTAGATATTCTGAAGACCACCCCCACAATAGACTTTTGTGTTACTCTTGTCCCATTCCATATGATGAGTTTTCAAAGCCAAGGGCTAACTTACTATTCATAGATTGCAGGCACCTCTCTGTAGTTCGTTGACCATGTTACGTATTATACAAGAGATTTTCTACAAGGTGCTTGTGATTCAGACTCCATCTGAAGCTTGAGAAGGTTTTTTAAATTTGAGAAGTTCATTTTATCAAAAAATCACTTCACTAGTGTATTTTCCATTGAAAAGTAAACCAGCTTTTCAAAGTGTACAAATTGCCCCTTCCTGCAGTAGTAATTAAGCAGCCAGATTGAGCTTGAGGGCAAGTAGGGCTGATTGCTGGTTATGAAAATGAATTTGAGGGCTGAAGTCAGTGGTTAAGCTCAGAGGGAAGTTCAGGAATCATATGAACTTCCTACAGGAAATGCCAACCCAAAGGAGCAGGGTAAAGGGTTATGACACTCAAGTAGGCTTCATTGCTATACTATTCTACAGGAACCAACACCTCAAATTCTCACCGACTTCAACAACAAAAGTTTCTCAGTCACATTACTTAGCTTCCGTTGGTTGGCAAAAGATCATTCCACATAGTCACTCAGGGACACAGGCATATGACTAATTACCAGCCCATAGTTGTGCCATCTGCATGGAACATGTCACCTCTTCTGTTTCTGCAACTGGAGAAGTTGATGGATATGACCTTCACACTCCCTCAGCAAAGAAAAGAGACTTGCCATTTCCACTCTCATTTCATTGACCAGAACTGTTGCATCAGGAACAACACCACACTGATAAATGGGAGTCGTGGAGCAAACTTTTATGGCAGGATGCTGCCGAGCAGGCAGAGCCTGGCCTTTTTATTTGGTGAGAGTTTTAGCTTTACAGAATCAGTTTCTCAGGGTCAGAGGATAAGGAGAAAATAATTAGGAGGAAGAAAGTATGCTTATCTAAACTTTTGGGGAGAGGAGTCTGCGAATCCAAGTTAAATTTATAGCCCAGTTTCATGGCCCACTGTTTGAAGTTTGATAACCTGGCCTTCACTCTAGACACCTGTTTCGTTTAACGAGGCATTTTGCCGAAACTCTCTGGGATGTAGAGATATACATCAGTCAACAGCTCCTCAGGCTTTCCTGGTCATGCCTCATAATGCATACTGGTGTCCTAGGAGATTTAAGCATCCTGCTCTTGTTTAACTTAAGAGGTGCCTCTGTAGTGTCAATGGTTGATTAGTTGACTTGGCCTAATGAGCTTTGTACTGAGAAGGCTGAACTGCATAGCCAGAATGGTGACTTAAGCAGCTTTTGGATTCTAGCTGACCCACACAGAACTAATCATAAGGCACCACCTAACTCAAAGGTTGCAGGGAAATGAAGTTTCTCTCTCCCAGAAGGAAAGGAAAGCCAGTTATTAATGAGTACAAATAATGTTTACTAAAGAGGCGTAGAATCAGGACTGTAAGATGAAGGAGATAAAGTAGGACAGGTACAGGAGGAGCCTGCAGAGAGTCCTGGAGGAGTTTATCACAGCCCTTCTCATCCTCTAGGGTTGGCCAAAGGTCTTAGATTACCTAGGAAATGTTAGGTTGTAAGGGTTCTTCCTCTTACAGTGTTCCCATATATCCCCAGTGACCCTGGATTCACAGTCCATTGTGGGATTGGAGAGAGACAGATGACTTCACTTTTTTTTTTACATTAAAGTTCCAAACCATCTTATCACCTTCTTTCTCACATAATCTTAAAAGGCTTAACTGCACAAAATTTTCCCTGTCTTCTATCTTTCTGATGTACCGAGTAAGACTTGAGATAACATCGTTTTATCTAACTGCATTATTCTCAGGATCTTCAGGATAAATACCAACTAACATTTCCTATCAGGAAGGAATGTTCCCTTTATTTAATTGAGTTTTGTTTGTAAAATAGGGATAATAAAACCTGCCTTACAATATCATTGCAAGAATTCAAGAAATACAGTTAGAATTTAGAGAGTGAAAATTCAGAACCATTTAGATTTAGAAAATTTTTTTGAGAGAAGGTTGCTGTTACTCATTATCCAAAATGTAAAAACTATCTAGATGCAGCTACTATAGCAAGAGATGCTGATATATGAGAAGCAGTTGGCTCTGCTCCTGGCACATGGAAATCTTCCTTAATATCAGCACTAGTGCCAACATTACTATTGTTAGTGCTGCTGCTTCTAATACCCTCACTTTTAACATGACTGTAATGCATGGTTGCTATTCTTTTAGATATTGGTATTAGTGAAATAGATTCTGCTGATGGACAGATCTCCTCAGGGATTGTCTTTACCAGAATAAAAGAATATAATTTAATTTCTGGGACAACATCTGACTTCTCTTCCTCTTTCCCCTTTTCCTTTTCTTTCTCTTTTTGCAGTAGTTACTGGAAATAGCAACTGTGATAGCAGACTTGACACTTAGGTCTGCTTCTTTAT
The DNA here is from genome assembly GCA_004024925.1 of Scalopus aquaticus. Taxonomy (NCBI): domain Eukaryota; kingdom Metazoa; phylum Chordata; class Mammalia; order Eulipotyphla; family Talpidae; genus Scalopus; species Scalopus aquaticus. The sequence continues at coordinate 39,870 of PVIJ01003652.1, forward strand.
TGACATCTGAGCTTTCACTTGGTTTAGTGACTTTCATTTTCTTTTATGAATTGCAGTGCCAGTGGCAGATATCAAAGCTGTGGTGACGGGAAAAGATTGCCCTCATATGAAAGAGAAAGGTGCCCTTAAACAAAACAAGGTATGATATCCAAATTATTGCAAATAGATTTGTCAGCAGCTGTGGTGGGCCCAGCCTTCTCTGGTAGCAATACATGTGTGTGAGCAAATGTGTGTGTGTGTGTGTGTGTGTGTGCGCGCGCGCGTGCACACTTCACATTCCCTTTTACATCTCTTAGCCTTATTCTTTCTTTCACTGATCACTTGTTGAATTCCCACCAGTCTCTTCCATTTTCTTACTCCCTGTGTACTTCCAGCCTTAGCAATTGTCTTCCTCACTTTTGCCCCCTCTCCAATTCTCTCTAGAACTTTTCTCTTCTCATCCCCATCCATTCTCTGTCCTCTTCTAAACTACCATTTATGTTCCTATCCTCACTTCTCCGACTTCCACCTCTGTATCTTTAATTTTCTCCTGCTGTTCTCAGCCCCCAGTATCCTTGCTGAAGTCTCAGTCAAGTCAGGGGAAAGCAGAGACCGACCAACTCAAAAGCATTTAAGGCTATAGTCATTATCGTGGAAGGTAGACTGTGAAATATTTCAAACTTAGCTTAAAGGAGAAAAATCCCCAAAGGTATATGTAGTTTAAATCCTCTTCACTTTGAAATATGTTTCACCCTCCCCTTTACCAACTGGCTATTGGTGAGGCATGAGAGGAGTAGTATCTGAAAAGATGGAAGACTTCCTTGCCCCAGTTTAGTGGTATTTGCCCCTAGAGGAGGCATCAGGTAGTTCATTCTTTGTTTTCACCTCTCTTCATCTTGTGATTCTTTATATAACCATTATAAACAAAATCATCCAGATTGGATGCTCTAAAGACCTTGAAACCAAAAATACCACATAGATTAATAAACTGCTTCTTTATTGGACAGTGTTGTGTCTGAAAGGGATACAACAGTTATACACATCCTAATTATCAATCAGGTTTAAAATGAATAGTCCCTGCTCTGTAATTGCAAACATTATAAGACAAAAGGAAATCCTATCTATAGTTGAGAAAAACATAAAATTAATGTAAAAGCACTATTCAAAAAACAAATGGGAGAGGATACAGTCAAGTAAGTAAATAAGAAGGTCTCTGCTTCTTAAGTTATATAGGTATAATTCACTTCAAGTCCATGCAAATCCTTCTTCATCAAGCCAGTCTCCACACTATAAAATAACTTACCAAATTGGCAAATACAATGACACAAGGTCATGCCTAAGAGTCTTTAGGTCATCTGTTATACAGCACTTCTCCCTCCTCCCTGATATGGGGAATTCTACAGTTCATCAAATTCTAAGGAAAGCCTTAACTATAGTAATAAGCACCCAGTCTTCATGGTTTTCCCTGTTCAACACCACCTGATATGCAGGCATATCATATGTTCATTCCACAGTCTGAGAAAGCATTGGCTTTGCTGAGCCCTAGCTGAGCCCCCCTTGGTTATATAACACTTGGAACAAAGTGAGTGGGGTAATTGGCAGCGACAAATGTCTATAACCCAGAAAAGCCTAGAGGGATGCAGTTGGCAGCAAACCACCTGCCAGGTCTTAAACACTCTGTGTGGGGACAGAGAAAATTATGTAAAACAGGTGTGGAGGGACTTCTGGTTTCAGCCCATACATATAAAATGCTTGGGAATTGTCACTTATATCCTCAAACTAAGTGAAAATTAACAATTTTCTGGAACCTACCTGATAACTAAGGTTTCAGAGCAAACTACCATCCTAGAATCTAAAGAATCAGGTACCTCGGAAGAATCAGGTACATCTGGAGTATCACAGCCAAGTCTGCTCACTTGGAGCAGAAGCCGCAGGAGCCACAAATCATAGGATCAATTAAATGCCAAATCTGATGTGCTGCTAGAGGCTGTGTGGACCAGTGTGATAGTGAGAAGCTCTTGGGGGTTGCAGTCTTAAGGGAAGACCCACACTTTCATAGACTTGACCTCCAGTAACTCCAGCAAATTCTCACAGTGACAATCTGAAAAAGATTTGCCCCTGTCGTACTGGTGTTGGGCATGAGGGTGGAGATAAAGGGAAAAGTAATCATGAAACATGCCAGAGTCTTCTCCCTAACAAAGTCCTCTTTTCCAAACCTTTCCCAAACTTAGACAAGGCACTTTTCTCACATCTCATCCCCTTTAATCTTCCTTTCTCAACTGTGGTGAGTTGAGTGGGGGTGGGTATAATCAAGAGCAGTCAGAGTCTTGAGGAAATTGATGGGTAACTATGAAATCAGGAAAAGAGGAGGGGCCACAGAGAAAAAGTTCTGTACCACTGGAAAAATGCAAGAGAGGGTGACAGCCCAAAACACAAGATCCCTGAAAGGTGGGGACTTAATCAGAAAATTCTAGAGTGCACTCAACCAAGGCATGCTACTGGCTCTTCGATTTTTTTCTGCTACAGAGCAGACTGTGGTATTTTTGTCCACTGGAATTGTGGTTGGCTTAGTCCTCTGAGAAAGGCAAACTGAGACTAGTACCCTTAAGAGAGAAAATAAACTATCACTCATCATTTGCTAAGATGAACACTGTCCAAGTTCCCAAAAATAGAAAAACGGGCATCTGAGCCTTTCTTTTGTGGTGGAGGCAGTTGTTCAACAGTCATTCCCTCAGTCAGTTCTGGAGCACCTGACATGTGATGACCTTTGGGCACAGGGTGGTGAAAGGGCAGACATGGTGCAGTTATTGTGAGGCTTAGAGGTTACTGTTTTTCATTGAGGTCAGTGCAACAAGCAAATTTCTTTGGAGAAAAGAAGTACTGGTTTCTTCACAAAGAGGTTAGGAAATTTCTGTCTGAGACGTAAAAAGAAATGTAATGGGTGAGTGGAAATTCAGCAGGAAGAATTTTATTTCAAGAATTAAAGATTCTAAATACAAGTTCTTTCATTTATAAAATCTAGTTTTTTTGTTGCTATATTTTTCAAAGTGGGTATTCCTAGTGCTTATCCCACTGAATATAGGATTTATAGTTAAACTAAATCACAGAGGCAAGAGCTGACCAGAACTCACTGATTCAAACAGGAATATATTCGGTGTAAGAGAAACTTCCCTCTCATCATGTGGCAGAATTCAGTTTTCATTTTTTCCATTGTGATTCATAAACCTGAAATAAGAAGCAGATTATACTAGAAACTGATGTTCTAACATCAACTTGAAAAAACCTGGTTTTAACCCAGAAGCCTTTTATTCAGATTTACTTCATTCATCATTCATTCAGTAAATATATTCAGCGTCTTCTCTATACCAGGTCTGTGCCAGGTACTAGAAATCCACAGATAAATATGACCAGACCCAATCCCTGGGTGTATGACTGATAAGACTTAGGTATCAGTGTACAATTATAATCCAATTTTGTCTAGTCCCAGTAAGTTTAAACACAGGGTGAGCCTGGGAGACTTGAGAAAGGCTAATAAAGGAAACAGTGTCCAAGTAGGTTTTGAAAAGGAATGGATCAGATACAGAAATGAGGAAAAAAAAATTAGGGTTAGGAAAGAGTACATGACAAGGTAAGGGGCCGTTTCAACATATGAATGACCATCCTCTGCAAAACACTGAATTCAGAGTATAGGATTAATAAGGACAGAGAAAAGAAAATGGGTCAGAGAATTATTGGCTAATAATGCTACTAGGACAGATTGGGACCAGAAAATTATAGTTGCCTGAAGAAGGCAATATTCTCTATTACTATGTACTAGCTCTGAAATTTACTATTTCTGTGATCATATTTAACACACCACACACACGTGCACACACACACACACACACACACACACACACACACACACTGTGCATTATATCTTGAGTCTTTAATCAAAATATCTTGCCCTCATGATGACCTGGATAGACAGTAGAGAAACAACATAGTGTAAGTGAATGCTGGACAGAATGTCGAATCAAGGCACAGCATCCGAGAATATATGGCAGCCAAAGCTGTATACTGAAATATGTCAAACAAAACCACTCTTGTAGTCTTATTATTTTAGACTACCCTTAGACTACTCTTAGTAGTCTATTATTTGATCCACAGAAGAAGTCAGTCCCCAAATCAAAGTGTTATTCCTGCCCAGAATGTCTGTAAGCATCCCCTTATCACTGGTCCCAGGGCTAGCGGGATCTCAGGCCCCGAGGCATGGAGGGATCTATAGTTCTTCCTACCCACTCTCTTGCCAGAACTTACCACCCCAACCCTCTCCACGCAGTGAAATGGAAGATGTGAATTAATAGCACAGTGTACAGAGATAAGCCACTCCTGGACATAATTTTTTTACTGAATTAAATCCAGAGGAAATAAAAGACCTTAGATAGTGATTAGCAAAGCCTCAGAGCATCAGATGTCTAAGTGAGTGTTGTAGTGTGTGACAGGAAGCCCTAAGGGAGACAATACCCTAGATCCATGATTGCTTACTCTACCACCTCCTGGCACCTCTTTCTCACATACACACAGTTTGGACAGGTGGCAACTTCTGGAGTGTTAGTCTGAGAGATGTCATCGCTTCCAGCTCTGCAGCCTCCCTGCTGAAGAGCTGACCTCCACCAATGACTCCATGACAGCAAGCCAGAGATGTCTACAAAACTGAATATAAGTGATAGCAGCCTTTAACACAGGCATGCAGTTCAGAGAATTAATTCCTCCCACCCCTCCCAGGCAGCTTTGGTGAAATTAAAGTGGGGATTGACATTCTCACGAATTTCCCATTTCCTGCCTGTGTTTATCAGGAATCTAGGTCATGACAGTTTCGCTCACTCACGTCTTCACCGGTATATGCCTTAGAAGGACAAAACCCAAAGTTTGCAGCCCCCCTCCTCCTTCCTTCTCTGCCCTTGCAGAAGAACATCACAGGACAACCACACTGAAACTCTGTTCTCAAATGACTTCAGCACCTCACCAAGAGGTGGTGTCAGGCTCCAAGGTGTTCACACCAGCTCACTGTCTTTAACAGGAATATGATTGCCATGTGACTGCCCTAGACAAAGGGACAACTGTCCTCCAGAGTCAGCCCACGTGCTTCTGAGTTTCCCTCTTTCCTAAGGTCATCTAGTACTGATGTAATGTACTGTTCAAACACAAAGCCCCTCCTCTCCTTTCACTCCAGTCTCATAAGAATGAATCAGAGAATGAGTTTTCCTAGTGAATGACATCAAGATTAGTAAATAAATCATCATTTATATCAGGGTTTCTAATTCAAAAGTAATTTTTATGACTTTATGAGATTTAGAGTTTAACATTTTATAGGGAAAAAAAGGTATTTTAAGTTTTAAAAGAAGGAATCACCTATGGTCCAAGCACCATAACATAATAATTTTCATTTCACATATTTGCTTCCAATCTCTGTCCATATAGACATTGTTCAAAATTATGTAAATAATGTTCATTTCTCTTGCTTTTTTTCCACTTTAAATCAGATCTTCAGTATTAGATTGAATGACTGACTGAATATATTCCTCTAGTTGCTAATTTGTGATTGCTTTAGTCATTTACCCAAAGGAGAGAGGACATTTAGTTCCTCACATTATATTTTACAGAGAATGATGATTTTTTTAAATAAAAATTTACATGAGTTAAAAATAATAATAAATATGATAGTAAAATCCCTGGTTCTTGATATAGATTGCCTTACAGTTTTATTTTTGATTGAGATAACACTGGTTTGCAATACTGTATATTGCTTTAGGGAAATATATTCACACCTCCCACTTACTGATTTTTTTTAAATGACCCCAAATTATGGGTCTACCAGTAGGACTATGACCATTTGAATGATAACAAAATCACCCAAGAGAGATGCCAGACTTAATAGGGACATTGTTTTTGTTTGTTTTGGTGAACAACCTTTTAATATTATGGATATTCACTGGGTGGGTTCAAATAGCTTAAGGAATAAAAGAAGTGAAAAATAAAGAAAGGGTTATTTATGGAATAGCTCTGATTCCCTGACTCAGAAATCTTTCCTTCATTTCTTTCTATTTCTAGCAGGGTGGGAATTATGAGAGTATGAGATATTGGTGGTTCTGGGCTCAGAACAAGAGCTGTTCCCTCTTAATGAGATGGAGGAGAGCCAGATGCAAACAAAGGGAGACCCACATGTAGCCCAATGCATATCTGTGTCAGTGGAGACTCTCAACTAGTGCTGAACCTTCTGAGTCCATTTTGAAAGAATTCTTTTATTATTTTTTTTAATATTTTATTTATTTATGCATACAAGCTGGGGTACAGGCCAGAGGTGTGAGGCGGCGAGAGGGTTAACCAGTGACAGAGTGGGGAGCAGCACAGGCAGATCGACGGAAATACACTGCTGAGAGGAGCAGTGGACAAGGCAGGAGAGGTCTGCCACACCATGTGGGAATCTCCCCGGCTGGGTGTCAAACTCCCTTTGCCGCTGCCCACAGCTCCACAGCACAGTGCTTAACCGCTGCACCACCAGGGAGGCCCCTTGAAAGAATTCTTTAATCCATCTGAAATCTTGTCTTCTGTTTTATTTCTGGGACATTCTATGAGATACTTACCAAAGACAAATCCTCTGACAGATGCTAAAGCATATAGTAATGTGGGGAGCTCTGAACCCCCCAAAATAATGCCTCATGGACAATTACTGAGAGCACAGCTGGGAGAGAGGGGGCTGTCATCAGGGGTGCCTAATAAAGACACAGACAAGGAAGAACCGCTTAATGATGCAGAGCACTGATTTGCATATACTCGCTCTTCCCCCCACCCCAGATTAACAGTCATAAGGGTGTTGAGATATGCAGACAACTCTCATCTTCCAAAGGCTGTATTCTGCTAACTGCTCAGATGAGTTAGAATAATGATTGTACCCAATATTGCACAGCACAAGCAATTTGAGAAATGTATTTTAATGCACATATGTGACACAACACTGAATGTCTCAGCCAAGGTCATTTCATTCAGGTACAGTGAAATGACAGTGTCATTTAGTCCTTGGTCCTTTCAATCTGGCTCAAAGACTGCACTCAATAGATACTCATTAATGATTGAATCCAGATATTCCGACACTTGGATCCATGTTTCTCTCTTTTTTTCCCTACTTAATTTTATTGAAATAAAGTAGGTTTACATCTTTGAATCTGCTCTTGGGGTTATAGCTTCAAGTCTCTACAGCTATATACTTTCTCACCCTGTCCAAAACCAGGGCCCCAATCACCCTCCACTATGTTCTATTGGGTCCCTTCCTCCCCTACTACTTCCAACCCTCCTCATCTGGTTGCCTCAGTTTTACAGTCAGATGTTAAGAGTTTATTGGTTTCATTTTCACTGACCTTTTGTTATGTTTCTCTATGTTCCACATATAAGTGAAACCATCCAGTATTTGTCTTTTTTCTTCTGGCTTGTTTCACTTATCATTATCTTCTCCAGTTCCATCCATGTTGTTCAACTGTCAGGAGTTCATCTTTTTTAATTGTTGAGTGTTATTCCATTGTGTGCATGTGCGTGCACACGTGCGTGCGTGCATGCACGCGTCAGAGAGAGAGAGAGAGAGAGAGAAAGGGAGAGAGAGAACTACATTTTTTCTGATCCATTCTTCTGTCTTTGGGCACTTAAACTGTTTCCATAACTTAGCTATTATAAATAGGGCTGTATGAACTTAGGAGTATGTATATGATTATGTCAACAGATGCAGAGAAAGCTCTTGATAAGATTCAAGATCCATTTATGATTTAAAAAAACCCTCAAAAACTGGCAATAAATGAACATTCTTCAACATAATAAGGACCATATACAAAAAACCCATGACCAACATTATACTTAATGGTGAAAAACCAAAAACTTTTTCTCTAAGGTCAGCTTCTGTAAGTATGTCCATTTCCGGTCCTCCCTGGTGGCGCAACAGGTTAAGTGTGGGGCAGTTGGCAGCTGCGGTGTGAGTTCACTGCCCGCCAGGTGATTCCCACAAGGCTCAGCAGACATTTCCTGCCTCTCCCGCTGTTTCCCTCAGCAGTGTATTTCGGTCAATCTGCCTGTTCTCCTCCCCACTCTGTCTCTGGTGAACCCTCTCACCACCCCACACTTCTGGCCTGCACCCCAGCTTGTATGCATAAATAAATAAATCTTTAAAAAAAAACAGAAAAGAAGTATGTCCACTTATACCACTTTTATTCAACATAGCATTGAAAGTCCTAGCTAGACCAATCAAGCAAAAGAAAGATAAAAGAACAAAAATTGGGAAATAAATAAAACTTTCATTATTTGATGACATGATAATGCACTTAGAAAATTCTAAAGACTCCACTAAAAATTAATTGAAATAATAAATCAATTCAGTAAATGTCGGGGAACAAAATCAATCTGCAAAAATCTTCTGCATTCCTAAGTGCAAAACAATCCCATTCACGACTGCAACAAAAAAAATTAAATACCTAGCAGTAAACTTAGCAAAGGTGAAGGACCTATACAATGAAAACTCTAAGACATTGTTAAAATAAGTAAAAGACACAAGGAAATGGAAAGATATTCCCTGCTCATGTATTGGAAGAGCAGACATTTGTTAAAATGGCCATCCTATCCAAAGCAATATATTAGATGCAATCCCTATCAAGGCTCCATATTTTACTTTTATATCCTGCAGCCTCTATAGGATAAAATCCTGCTTTTGTGGAGCACTATAATAGTTTGTAGATCAAAGAACAGGCATGTTCCCTAAAGATAATGGCTTTCCAGGAACCTGATTATCCTCATGTATAGGTTCCACCTGTTAGGATGTTCATACACCTATGAACATCTGTCTCTTTGGGATTGATTGAAGATAAAGAAGTCATTAATGCCGCTAATTGGGGAAGACTTTATTGATTTTCCTGGTCTCTTCAAAAGGGAGATGGTAAAAAAAAAATAGTAGCAAAGCTGTGGGGTGATGTGGCCTTGGACAACTCATTTAACTTCTCCAAGTCCCTCCCCATGAAAGGGAATGATGACAGGTGCTATGTCTTGAGAATTAAATGAAATGGCTCATGTGCACCTCTCCTGAATGGAGAGAAGGAAATGTGTTCTGAAACCTTGTAAAGCATGTCTGTTCCTCCCAGCAGCCTCACTGCTGCTTCTCCTATCTGGACACAAAGCAGGCCATACTTCAAGTTTAATCTACATTCAGCTTTCCTTCATGTCATGTTTTCTCTTATCACTTGTAGGAGGTGCTTGAACTTGCTTTTTCCATCTTATATGACTCAAACTGCCAATTGAACTTCATTGCTCCTGACAAGCATGAGGTAAGGGTCTCAGTGGGGTTAACTCCATCTCATCTTCTCTAGAAAAACCAGCAGAAGGAAAAATACTGCAAAGAAAGAACCTTCATTTTTAAAAAAGCCTGTCTGAGAAAAATCATGAACAAAGGAACATCTTGTTGACTTGAAGTAGAATGAAAAACTCTACTTACACCGGTCCAACATCTTACTAGTCTGATCAGTAATTTATGGCAAAAAAAAAAAAAAAGTGAACAAGTGTCTCCAACTCAATAAGGATAATTGTTAACACAGAGAAAGAAGCAGCCATAGTTATGACTCTGGTTTTCATTGAATATTTAATTTTTGCCAGAATTTCACTAGATAAGTTCATCTCTATTCTTTAAAACATTTGATGAAATAGATTTTATACCATGTATTTTTAAGTTATTTTAAGAGAGGCAGGCCTGTCTCTGCTGTTAGAATTTTATTTTCAAGATGATTGTATTCCGTTTTGACATCTTGTTATATGTATAATTTCTTTCTCTTCTTGAAACACACTGTCAGCTATATTTAAAATATTTAGCATAAATCTAAGAAAATGCATTTGTAAGATTCAGTGGCAGTTATGGTTGATTTAACTTTTTCTCTTGTAAACTGGAACCAAAAATCATATTTGAAACTTTATTTTTAGATGATACCATTCACATTTTTGTTTTGTACATGATTGCATAAACAGCTTTTAGAAAGGAAGGGAACATTTTAGTAGAATCTAACTTTTGTTCCCCATTACCCCTAGGAGATTTAACTCATTTAAAAGTTCTTCGGTATCTAGTTCTCACTGGTTTGAAGCTTTTGAGTAAAATTGTACATCTTAAAGAGAGGGGAAGGATTAGACATAAATCCTGCATTTAGAACGGTACTTAAACATAATTCTATGCTACTCGGCATTTAGTTTGCAGAAGGGTATGACTTTGTCTCCATCTTCCTGGAAATAGACACTATGTCCTTCCATTTCTCTTTTTAAGTATAACTGTGCTTGTGCACAGGCCACCTTGCATGCAACTGTATACAAAACTACTTAAAATAATGGAGCTGTGGATGTTATTTAAGTCTCTGCAAGGCTTTTTTTCTCAGTGTACTTTAATTCCAGATAAGGATAAATGCTCTGGAATTGCCAAATTTTTATGCATATCTACCACTTTTTATTGACATAGTGAGGAGAAAAATGCCATAAGATGTGAATACTTTTCATTTTTTTCATAGCTACTACCTCCTTTAATTTGCATAATCATGCCAAAAAATAGAAAGTTCTATTACAGATATCCTTATTTATCAAAAATGGAGAGGCCTCCCAAAATTGAATGCCTTACCAATAATTAAGATAATAGTAATTAAAACAATCCTGGCTTAGTATGTGCTGGGACCATTCTATGTAATTCACCTTACTTAATCCATATATCACCTTAAAAGAAACAAACTAAGGTCCTCATCTGGTAAAGGAAATGAGCTTAGAAGGATTAAGAAACTTGTTCAAGGTCACTCAAGTCATAAAGTAATAGAGCTAGCACTTAAACCCTGGCATTCTTGCCACAGAAACCCCTTTTCTTTGGTCCTGCTCTGTGTAGTCAGAAGTGAGAAAGTGGGACTTAAATTCACAACTTCCTGCCAGAGCTTGTCATACAGTGCCAGCAGTTATCATCTCATGGCCAATCTGATTTCATGGACACCCTCACCTACCCTTCCACCTATGCCCGACCGCCACCTATGCTCAGAAACACATCATTGTACTTGTAAATATACAAGTGCATCTCTAAACAATGAGTACATTTTGAAACATAACTGCACTACCTTATTATAACTAAACAATTTTAAAATATTTTCAGAGTACCATGTGATCATTTTTCAGATTTCTCCAGTTGTCTCAATTGCGTGTTTTTCCTTTATACTTTGTTCAAATCAGAATCCAGTAAGATTACTATATTGCAATTGGTTAACATATTTCTTAAATCAAGTTGAATTCAAGTTTCCTTAGATCTATAGGTCCCTCTCTCTTTCTCTCTTCCTCTCTCCTAAGCATGTTCATTTTTTTTTTCTTTTGCAATTTATTCACTGAAGAAACCAGGTCATTACCTAGTTACATCGCTGCTAGTCTAGATTTTGCTGATTATAATTCTGTGCATTGGTTTGCTGTGGCTGCTCTGTAACAGATCACCACAAGCTTAGTGACTTAAAAATTAAACATTACATTCAATTCTGGAGGTTAGAAGTCCAATGCAGGCCTGTCAGGACTAAATTCATTATGTCAATGGGGCTGCATTCCTTTCTGGACCTTTAGGCTCAATTTCCTCGCCCTTTCCATGTCTAGAGGTGACCCCTATTCCTTGGCTTCTGGCATCCTTCCATCTACAACAATGGGGGTTGCATCCTCACACTATTTCAGTCCAACCTCCTCTTCCATAGGCAATCTCCCTATGTCTCTCACTTCTCACACTCCTATTCTATTTTCCTCTTCCACATTTAAGGACCCTTATGATTGCACTGAACTCATCTGGATAAAAAAGGATAATCTCCCCACTCTAAGGTCAGCCGATTAGCAACCTTAATTCCCTTTGTCATGCAACCAAACATACTCAGAGGTTCCAGGAATTAGGATGTGATCCTCTTTGAAAGATGATTCTTGCCACTTTTGCACTATCATTTCACATGCTCATCTGTCTCCTCTCTTTTCTACTAAGTGGTAATTAGAAGGTTACTCAAATGCAAGATTAATTTTAAGCAGCAGTGGTATTCTGTTCTTCACAGTATCTGGTTGTCTCTCTTTGGGGTTGTGACCAGCCATTGATCATCACATACATCCTTGGATCCATTAGAGGTTCCATAAGGTTGCAATCCCAATTATATCATTTCTTCATTTATTAGTGGGTTAGTTGCAAAAAGAGACTGGCCTCATCAACTGTTGTTACCTTGAGGTTAGACACTTTATGTTTAATTGGTTGGATAGATGCTAGATTCTCTCTACCAGCTTTCAAAATGATGAACAGCTTCCAGAGGAGACCAATTACATGTTTTTTGGTATTTAATATCATTATAAAAATATGGCTTTAACCATACTTGTGTTTCAGTATAATAACCTCTAGATTATCATCCTACACAGAGAAAGCAGGAACACCATGTGATGAGCCTTAAGACTGAGCCACATGACTCTGGAGGTTACAATAACTCTCGGGCATTCTGGCATGACAGGATATTGCAGGCTCATTTTATGCACCTCCTGCCTTTTTTTCTGTTGACCCTTGGTTCCTTTTAGTAGGGTATGGAATTTAGGAACCAGAATCTGCATAATAGGTTGCTTATTGCTATTTGGTTGGTCATTATTTTTAGATTCTTTAATGGACAGAGCTACGCGTTATGATTTTTTTTAATGAAAATATGCATCTTAAGTTCATACTGATACTTCCAACTCAGAATCAGTACTACTAATTTTATTTATCGGTACACATTTTAATAATTTTCAATGCCTGCAGTTTTGTTATTTAAAAAAATAAAACAACACAGCACAGAAGTGTTTCTGTGCATTTAAATTCATTTGTACTAGAAATTTAGCCAGGACTGGAAGTCTGTATACAAAGAAAAGCAATCCCCAGTACTTGGAGATTTACCATGAAACAGAATCAAAGCTGAAACGAGCCTTAGAGAGCAGAATTCAGTTGATACCAAGATGTAGAGGTCAATCAGAATTATCTGGAAACTTTTCCAAATAAGGTGTCCTCACCTAAGATCTGTAAGATCAGGATCTCAGGAATGGATCTAGGTATTTTTTTTTTTAATTAAGGTTGTTTATGAGGAAGTGAATGTGTTCATAATCTTCCTAAGATATTCAAGAGGATTCTAATACTGCCAAAAATTCCTTAGTACTCAACTGATGTTTAGATGTGATAAATGCTTTGGCCCAAATCACTAGAAAGGCAAAGCAAAGTTTTACAGTTCAGGACTGAAATACTCAGACATAGGCCTCATAATAAGCCCTTAGTGCACCTCCTTGGCTTAAAAAGTGATGCTGCCACAGTGCTTCATGGTAGATTCACGTCACTGTCACTTAAGATTTATATAGTGCAACCATTCGATATTTTTCTCTTTCTTTCTGGCTTATTTCACTTATAACAGGACTATAAGGAAACCAAATAGGAAAGAGACAATTAGCGGGGGCGGTGGGGAGGGGAGGCGGAGGGAGAGAAGGAAAAGCGCACAAAATGGAATAGAAAAGAACACAACGGACCATGGAGATGGATCACGGGTGAATTGGTGGTGGACTACCCAAGGGGAATACAAAATGTAAAAGACTTAAATAACAATAAAAATATATATTAAAAAAAAGATTTATATAGTGCTCGTAGTTCTGTAGTGCTTTTATGTTGAATTCTGCCTTCTTGTTCTGAAACACAACCCTCATAACCACAGGGCAAATAATAGGTTAAGTAGGGTCTGGAATTGCAACTGATCCAATGAGAACAAGACACAGGGGTATCTAGAACACATTCTAGAAAGAAGACCCATTAAGCAGGAAGAGCAGAGCAGTTACTATCACAGAAGTCCTGTATAGTTCTGGGACGTCCTAACAGGTAAGCAGAGCACAATATTCAGAAAGCAGACAGTTTTCTGAGATGCTGGCAGCAGTCTCATTCTTTCTTCAGGTATCATGACTCTAATAGTAGGTCAGGGCAGAATTCCAGTCTTTAAGAGTGAAGCTGCCAAGAGTGAGGCAGATTCCCCTATAAACAAGGCACAGTTCCTTTCCTCAAAGATTTCATGTCTGCTGGTGAGTCAAACAGCATGATTAATTTATGAACGTGGAAGAACCAAAGTCTTTGGTACTCTGGAGAACCTTCCAAAATGGGTGATGTCCTCAGGAACTAGACCCAGAGACCTGGAGGAGTGAAAACCTGGAGACTCAGGCAAAATTGTTCCCTAGATAGACAACCAATCCCTGCCCCCATTAAGAGCACCCAATAATTTTAGCCATTTTGTTCATTAGACATTGGGCAGCTGCAGGCTATTTACTGGGTCTTTTAATGAGAAATTAAAAAGGTGGGACTATCAATGGCTCCAGGGTGGGATGAGTTGTGTCATTATGAGTTCAAGGACTCAGGTAGGACAGGCAGAGATTTGCTACTAGACTAGGAACCGTGCTTGGAGTCGGGAAGGAAGGAAGTTTGACCTGATGTTGAGTCTAGAAGGGTTGGGTTCTATACTACCACACCTTAAAAATTAGACTCATTGGTGGGATCTTAGAGATATGTTACACAGTCATGCTGAACTCAAGTCCTGCTGCTGTAACATAAATAGGAAGGTAATCTTTGCTTAGAAGAGCATAGACCTTGGAGTAGACTGCATAAGTTACTTCATATACTACCAAGTTACTTCATTTACTATCAAGTTACTGAACTCTGTGCCTGATTTCTCTCATCTACAAGACAAAGACAATAACAGAAGTGTACACTTTATAGAAATGGTGTGAATGTTAAATGATGTAGGCAAAGCACTTAGCATAGAGCTGAAAATGTTGAATAATCAGGAATTGTTAGCTATTGTTACTACTTTATCACTGGCCTCAAAAGTTACCATTGTCACTCTCTTTCCCACCAGTACTGTATTTGGACAGATGGGCTGAATGCACTGCTGGGAAAAGACATGATGAGCGACCTGACTAGGAATGATTTGGACACCTTGCTCAGCATGGAAATCAAACTCCGCCTCCTGGACCTGGAAAATATTCAGATACCAGATGCTCCTCCCCCGATCCCCAAGGAGCCTAGCAACTATGACTTTGTCTATGACTGTAACTGAAGTAGCTGGGCTCAGAAGCATCTCCCCTCCCAAACTGGAAAATCTATCTAACAGGAGAGAAGAAGGCAAACACTCCCACACTTGAAATCTTTTTGTGGTAGAGGAAACCTGTGGGCCAATACTTTTTGTGGCCTCACCTCCAGCATTTTTCTGCCCCTACCTGGTGTCTTGCTCACCACCTTGATTCTATTTCTAGACTCTATTGTTTTAGTCACTTCCCATTGCAATAGTCCACTGGTGGGACAAGAGCAAAACCCACCAACACATAGCGATCCAAAAGCTCTTCTATCCAAATCCTTCCTTCCTAGAATAGGAAAGCGAGCAGCACCAGACTGACCCAAAACCTGCCCACCAGACTCAGTGGAGTATCCTAAGGCACATGTCTGGACAGAACAGCCTAGCTACTTGAGAAGACCAAATGCCATCTCCTCACTCCTCTTCTCTCTAGAGTCAGCTCACACCACCTGTCCCATGTGAATTGAAATCTGCTTTCAAATCCCTCCTCCCTCCCTCCCTGCCATTGCCTACCTAGGTTCCTCTTTGGTCCCCAAAGCAGCAGCAGTCTTCTCCCATTTCTCTCCTGCATTGGATCTCCCAGACACAGTCCACAGGCCCCACGACCACTTCACCATGACTCTGTGACCATGACTTCTTTCCTCAACAGCCGGCCTTGGGTTTCTTCTCCCTGTCTCAGCCCTGACCTGCCTTTTTTATTCCCACCCTCCCTCCAAGCTCCTTAGCTGAAAGCACAAATGGTGAAATCAGTCATTCTCCATCTTTAATATACTAAACCTAAACACCTCTATGACTGGCAGTCGCTATGTGAGGATTTGGTGTTGCCTTCTCCTGGGGGGGTTCTGCTGCAGCACATGTTGCACAGGATGGTCAAGCAGTCAGACATCCAAGTTTACATCATTGTAATTACAGGTATTGACAATTTGCAAGGGTTTCGGGTTTTGGTTTCTTTTTTTTTTTTTTTGGCTTTGTTTTTGTACAAAAGAGTCTAACATTTTTTTTTGACAAGCAGATATATATTTAATGAAGAGATACATAAATGTGTGTACTTTCCATTTTTTTAATTATTTTAATCCTAAACATCTTCCTGAGAATAACATTACCTTAAACATGCTGTGGAATAAAATTAATTGTGATGAGTTGGTGTTTTGATTTAATAACTTGGGTTCTTGGTGCTCACTGTCAGCATCACCCAGGACTTGCTTGAAACACAACATCATAGCTCCCAACCCAGACCTGCAGAATCAGTGATTTCTGTGCACATGATGGTTGGAGAAGAACTGAGCCAAGACTCTTGACCATTGGTACATAACTATTGCCTCCAAACCACTGTAACAAATATCCCTTCTAAAGAAACCATCTCAAGTTAACAAGAAAGTCAGACCATGTAAAAATATAATCCATTCATTTTATGTTGCTGCCTCCCAACCATTGACTTTGTCCTTTAGTTTCTCTTCCTTACCACTATATAGTTTATAGAACTGCTGAAATTAAATACATCCCACTTAGAAGGAGCACATTGAGCAACAGAAAAGATTGCAGACTCACAGACTATAAATAAATGTAGTCAGAACTAAATAAATCTAACTACAAATTAATAAACTATGGGTCAGAAGTTAGCAAAGGATTTTTCTGAGGTCAGTTCCACTGGAGGCATATCTGGATCATAAACTCTGAGGGCTAAAAGGATGTCAGAAAGTCCAGACCTGCAGAATTAAGCATGGTGCAGCACCAGTCATTCTGGACTCCCAATAGAGGTGTTAGATGCCTTCGGGTCACTGCTTTTTACTGTCATCAAGATATGCAATTACAGGTTGACCTGGGTTGAAATGGCATGGTTCAGAGCCTCCCATAAATTGCAGAGAAAGAATATTTTATAATCTGTATTAATTCACTGGTCGCTATGCTTTCCATGAGAAATCTTACAAGGGAGTATCAAGTTAATGCTTCCTTAGTCATTAAGCTTCAGTGATATAACACGTGTCTTTCATGTCAGGAGTGTTTATCATCACGATAAAATAATAAATGTTAGGTATAAAAAAGCAGACAGAGTCATACCATTTTTGGTTTAAGAATTACCAACTCAGGGCCTCCCCGGTGGCGCAGCGGTTAAGCGCTGCGCTGTGGAGCTGTCAGCAGCGGCGACGCGAGTTCGATGCCCGGCCGGGGAGAATCCCACATGGTGCGGCAGACCTCTCCTGCCTCGCCCGCTGCTCCCCTCAGCAGTGTATTTCTGATCTGCCTGTTCTGCTACCCGCTTTGTCTCTGGTGAACCCTCTCGCCGCCCCACAGCTCTGGCTTGTACCCCAGCTTGTATGTATAAATAAAAAATAAATCTTTAAAAAAAAAAAAAAAAAAAGAATTACCAACTCAGCCTCCCTGGTGGCCCAAGGGGTTAAGTTGCAGCACTGTGAAGCTGTCCAGAGCCACTGCAGCACGAGTTCGATACCCGGCCAGGGAGCGTCCCACATGGCATAGCAAACCTCTCCTGTCTCACCCACTGCTCTCCTCAGCAGTGTATTTCAATCTGCCTGTTCTGCTCCCCATTCTGTCTCCGGTGAATCCTCTCACCACCCCACACCTCTGGCCTACACCCCAGCTTGTATGCATAAATAAATAAATCTTAAAAAAAAAAGTTACCAATTATCCCTATAAAAAGGGAAATTCTTTGGACAAATTTATCTGAGGTCCTCAGTCTTTGGCATAAGAGATTTTGATCTGTCCCAGGGTCCTTGCTAGGGAGAATCAGCCCCTTTCCTAATGCTCTTGCTTTGGTACATTGTAGGGTAAGCAGAAGTTATCTGGGTTTTCCACCCACCTCCTCGGTGTTGGGCCTCTGTAGGCCTACGCGCATGCCTGATGGCAGGCGCCTGAAGAAGGGCGTGGCATAGCGAGGCGCAGCCTGGCGTGGCGTGGCGCAGCCTGGCGTGGCGTGGCGCAGCCTGGCGTGGCGTGGCGCAGCCTGGCGTGGCGTGGCGCAGCCTGGCGTGGCGTGGCGCAGCCTGGCGTAGCGTGACATGCATGCGCATGAGGCAGAGACTCAGAGAGCACGAGGAAGAGGAGCGCGGCAGCAGCAGAGAGAGCAGTGCGACAGAAGTGGCGGGAAGCAGAGCGGCAGCAGCAGAGAGCCCCGGGAAGCTAAAGATTTGCCGAGAGCTAGGCAGCCTGCTAGCCTCCTGGCCCCCTGGCCCCCTGGCCGCCTTGCCTGCCTTGTACATGGTTGCCTTGCTACAAAAGACTATTAAAAGCCTGCCAAAACCACCGAGGGCTCCAGGACATATGCTTTTGACCCGTCTGCGCAGCTCCATAGTGACCTATGCTCCGCTGGTGTCTTCCTGCTGCTGCAATTGGTGTAGTTTCTTTAGGATGATTCAATGCAGATGGGCATGGAGCCCTCCGAATACCTCAGGTGGGACTGAGGGGTGGCAGACCGCAAGCTGGAAAACCCTGGAGGCACCTTGGCAGTACAGGAGGTGACCAAATTCCAAGAGCTGCAGGAAAAGCTGAAGACGCAGCAGGAGCACAGGAGGCAGACAAGGTCTGGGAGCTGCAGGACAAGACCTCAAGTGGAGGAGGAGATGGCCTGCGAGGACCAGCCCAGGACCCCTGAGGCAGCAAAGTCTTGGGAGAAGAAAGGACTATGATTTGGAGCTCATCCAGTGCTGATGCAAGGAAAAAACGCATGGACTTGGACTGACAATTTGCCAGAAGGTAGAGGAATTCTGGTAAGTTATGCTATGCTTATGGAACCCTGAGGGTGGAAGGTATCATTTTTTTACACCCCAGAGGATGGGAATTGGGAGGTGAGCGGTGGGTCTTGGTGGCCAAAAGCAGCCTATGCGCTGCCTGGCACTCCTAGGGGCACAGCCCAGAGAGGCAATGGCCACGGCAGTCAGGAAGGGGCAGGCCTGAGAGCAGCCCGAGATTGGTTGAGGGACAAAGCCCTTGCCAAGTTCTCTGCAGCCAAGCAGAGGAGAGGTAGCAAAGCCAACTTAGTCAAGGCAAAAGGTGGTGCCAAGGTTGGGAAGCCCTGAGTGGCTGTTAAGTGGTATGGTAAAGAAGGCCAGTGAATCTCTTAAAATCACCTGTATGTGATGCCCTGTTCATGACTGAATAAGGGTGAGGTGCTAAGGAGCCTGTCCTTGGGGGACAGGTTGGGAACGTGGCTAGTGGTGGTGACCACAGCCAAAGAGGGGACCCAAGAGAGGTCACATTTGGAGCTTGTATCCACGGATCCCTGACCCATGTGCCTGTACAAAGGATTGGCCTGAGTGCAGGGTCTGCACGTCACATTGGTGGCTGTGACAGCCGAATGTTGGAGTGAGGGCAAAGAGTACCCCTGGAGATTGGGCGATGACCCCCCAAGAGTAGTATCACCACTCTCAAGAGTTGAGCGCATCCTAGGGGTAGATGAGGAGTGTGGCTTGTGGATGAGACCACAGCCAGAGAAGACCAGGAAGCCTGAAGGCTCCTGGCGTGTGATGGTAGATGCTGTGAGTGGTTCCCGCCTTGAATGAGCAGTGCCTTCAGCAGCAAAATTGGTGGATCATGTGCTCACACCAATAATCTTGTCTTTTGCCCAAAGGTGGTGCCCTGCCTGGGCTTATTTGTATTCTGTGATATTTTTTTTTAAGATTTTTTTATTTATGCATACAAGCTGGGGTACAGGCCAGAGGCGTGGGGTGGCAAGAGGGTTCACCAGAGGCAGAACAGGCAGATCGACGGAAATACACTGCTGAGGGGAACAGTGGGCGAGGCAGGAGAGTTCTGTGCACCATGTGGGAATCTCCCCGGCCGGGTGTCGAACTTGCATCGCTGCTGCCGACAGCTCCACAGCACAGCGCTTAACCGCTGCGCCACCAGTGAGGCCTGTATTCTGTTGTATTTTTGCTGCGTTGTTTATTTGTGTGGTTATGGCTGCAGTATTTGTATTCACCAAGGAAAACTTATGTTTAGACTGTTTGGTGAAAAATCCTGAGGGAGTGAATTGTAGGGTAGGCAGAAGAGTTATCAGGGTTTTCCGCCTACCCCCTCGGTGATGGGTCTCTGTAGGCCTATGTGCATGCCTGAGGGCAGGCACCTGAAGAAGGGCATCGCGTGGTGTAGCGTGGCGCAGTGTGGCATAGCGTGGCTCCACGAGAGCTCCAGATCTCATCCTTTGCCCATCTGCCCTATCATAGGGAGTCTGCATTGGTGCCGGGCTGGCACTATATACATTTAATAGAAACTATTCTTTTCAGGACTATTTAAGACATCATTCTCCTATCTTGACTTAAGCCTTCTTTCCTAGGAGTGAATAGTCAGATGCATTCCTTCATTTTGTGTCAGTATGGTACAGGGCTGCTGTCTCAGTGGCCAGTTCAGCTCCTTTGTCTCAGCTGCCCTGCACTTTTTTTCCAGAAAATAAGTCTGGGTCCCTGTTACTATAGATTCCTAAGGCTACCAAATCAACAAAGTCATGAAGTAGAAAGCCTGATTTTGTAATTAAATCTCATTCCACCATCCACTTCTTCCTGAAATAAATCTGATCAGTGAATTTGAATCCACAGAGAGTTTAATTCCTACCTTGTTCTTATTCAGATCCTATAGGCAGAAGGGTAATTAATTGACTTGCTCAAACTCAAAAGTGACTGCTTTTAAGGGTTGAGAAATCTAATGGTCATTAAAAAAGGACAGTTGAAAGGCTGAATGTTTCTTGAATATATTGAGTTCTTGGAAAAGTCATCACTTATTTTTTCTATGCAAAAATGCATTATGACTTTTCCTGCAACCAATATTTACAAATCCATTCTAAGCCATCTTCCCATTATCAGGTAAGCATGTCTATCCACCAGCTCTTACAGTGAACCCAACAGTTGCACCTTTGACAAGTATGCCTTTCAACTATATCATTTTCATTAGGAAATATTTTACAATTCATTGAATCTTTAAAGAAATAAAATACCTACATAAAAATCAAGAATGTGCTTGGAGTTAGATACTAGAAATGTGACAAAATAAAATTTGTAAAAATAGGAGCAAAATGTGTCAACTCAGGGAAATTACAGCCAAGTGAGCTCACCTAGCATAACCCAAATTAGTATAGCACTGTGTGGTAAATTGCACTATATAAAATTGCATAAGGTAGAGTAATAAAAAATAAATTGTGCACAACACTTTTGAAAGTGGGATAAGGGAAAATAAGAAAGAGTCAAACCTCTAATTAGGTCTTGAAAGAGAGATGTTGACCACTTAAAAATAAACATTCCAGGTAAAGCAAAGCCTGCAAACAGCATGGAGATTTGTAAACTTGTGACTATTCTAGAATTGGTGAGTCCTTCAGTGTGACTGGTATGTACAATGCACATGGGGCAGCAAAGGGATTGAACTCTGCAGAGAAAGTAAGGCACAATTCATAGAAATCTGAGCTAGCTGGCAAGGATATTTTACTTGAGGGCAAAAATAGAGTGCAGTCTGGGGCATGCTATTGTCAGATTTGCCATTTAGAAATATCGCAAGGATGAAGCACCCACATGGGGGAAAGATTGGAGTCAGAGAAACTGAAAACAGAGATATTAGCAAAAAGATGATGGAAATAGTCCCAAGCCAGAACCATCTGAATCCAAACTGGTAGAAATAATAGGAAAGGGGAGGATACCAGGAAGCCAGTATAAATGAGGAAGCAAACTGGGATCTATAACTCTCATTGATTTTATAAAAGTTAATTTGCTTATTTTAAAAAATTGTTTTCCAAGCAACAAAGTTTGGAAATGAGCTATTATAAGCTTGTATCACCTTTATAGACACCTCTTTGGAGGTACTATTTGCCTGTCATTCTGAATGAAAGATGAATGAAAGATGTTTTACTGAATGAAAGATGTTGCACCTGAAACCCTTCAAGGATTGGAAGCTGGTAGGCACCAGAGAAGGAGTATATGAGTGCTGGAATGACCATAAGGACAAATCAACAGAAAAATCAGAAGGCTAGTCTCTCGGAATAGAGCAACAAGCAAGCAAGGTTTGGCCAAAAAAGAGGTTTGGGGATGCCTAGTCTGGGGTCAGGCTAGAAGAGGTGCTGGGCAGTGGAAGAGTAGTGTCCAAGAGACAGACCCAGAAAACAGAATCCAATTAATCTTTCATTGTCACTTTCTACACACTGTGCAGAGTGCACAGGAATGTAGCCCAGAGCAGAAGGTGAATTCCTTTGCCTGATGAAGGTGAGGCCTTAGAAAGAGTTGTAAGGATGATCAGGGAACCACAGGTGACAGGGGCAACACTCCCTACATATCCTTTGGGTCTCAGCTTGGTGATCACTTCTCCCTGCAAGCATTCCCTGGACCATAAAGTGAAAGTTCGGGATTCCTCCTCTGTTCTCCTATAGCCAGCTTTCCCTGTTCTAATTGTTTGAGTATGTCACTGTCTAGCTCACTAGACATGAACTCCATGAGAGGAGACCCAGGTCAATTGTTCTCACCATTCCTATGCCCTACAGTCACACACACTTAAGTCTACTCCCTCAGTACCTCCAAAGAGAACTGATAAAGGGCCTTTCAAGAAGAGGTAGTCATACAAGACATTCATTAAGAAGAGAAAATTTGTTATGGTTAGAACAAACATGAGTATGGGAGAAAACAGAGTAGGAGAAAAGCTTCAAAAGAGAGTGAAAAACCTTGACTGGCATGCCAAGAAGTTGGAAGTATATTCTTTATGAAACTGGAGTCACTGACCTATTTCATGGGTGAACAGCATGACCACATTTGCATTTTAAGATCATTGCTTTCATGCTATCAGCTGCACAAAAGACAAGTGAAGGAAGAGTGGGAGTGGACCGTGCCAGCCATGAGTCAAAAGTGCTTTTCTTTTGAGAAGGCTGAAAGTATCAATCATCAAAGTACTAGGTTCAAATCAAGTCAACAGAAATGACATTCTCTACTAATTTAGCCTATTTTACAAGAAAAATAAGCAAGGGAAAGAAAGAAGTTTAAATCTGCACATCTTAAAAAAGATGAAACTTATTCATCATTGCTAATGACAGAAAAATAAAGGACAAAGAATATATTTTTAAAGCCTAATGTATAAATACAAAAATAGAATAAGACTAAATCTTTCTTAGAGAGCCTGAAAAAGCAAAATCTGGACAAATGTAGGTTAAAAGATATGAACCTAAAACAAAATGACACCAAATAATTGAAAATACAAAGATGAGAAAGATAAATCATCAAAAACAAAGTCACAGTGGGGCATGTGGAGAGACGAGATGCCAGGAAAGGAATAAATAAATATCAGGCAAGTAAAACTAAAGATTAAAAAACTATGCAAAAAGGTGTTTTTTTAAGACTCTTTAACATTGGTACAATTTACTGTGTTGATATGATTGACAGGAATATCTAGATACCAGGTAAAATTGCTCCAGAATACATAAACCGGGGCCTCCCTTGTGGCACAAATGGGTTAACCACAGCGCTGTGGAGGTGTCTGTAGCTATGGTGGTGCGAGTTCAATGCCCAGCCACGGAGATTCCCACATGGCGCAGCAGACCTCTCCTGCCTTGCCTGCTGCTCCCCTCAGCAGTGTGCTTCAGTTGATCTGCCTGTTCTGCTCCCCACTCTGTCTCTGGTGAACCCTCTCGCCTCCCCACGCCTCTGGCCTGCACCCCAGCTTGTACGCATGGATAAATCTTAATATATATATATATATATATATATATATATATATATATATATACACACACACACCAAAACTATTATATATTCAAGAGAATTGACAAACACCATTTTGTAGAGAGAGATTTTAAATAGTATATAGACTTTTAATTAATATGATTGACTGAATTCAATAAATAATTCAGTGTATATGCTATACAAATAATATGCATCTTTAAATCTCTTTGGAATATACTCAAAATTAATTTCATAATTGTCAACATATGAAAGTCTTTCTATCATAAGATAGAAAGTAATTAAAAAGGATTTCTGGCTCCATAGAAATACCCAAAACCTACTCTTTCCACAATTATTTTAAAGATTTATTTTTTTATTTATACATACAAGCTGGGGTACAAGCCAGAGCCGTGGGACGGCGAGAGGGTTCACCAGAGACAGAGCGGGTAGCAGAACAGGCAGATCAGAAATACACTGCTGAGGGGAGCAGCGGGCGAGGCAGGAGAGGTCTGCCGCACCATGTGGGATTCTCCCCGGCCGGGCGTCGAACTCACGTCGCGGCTGCCGACAGCTCCACAGCGCAGCGCTTAACCACTGCGCCACCGGGGAGGCCCTCCAAAATTATTTTAAATGCCACAAAAAATATTTTAAAATATTCTAAATTTTTTTATGAGAATGTGTTAAAGACAGGGAAATCAACAGGTGCCACAATAAAACTGAAATGAGAAGCTCCAAGCTTCTGGATGAGGCTGTGGCCTCCCAGGTGATAGGTGGTTTTGATAGGGGTATTGGCTCTAATGTTCAGGTGGGGATGGAGTAGAGGATGAGAGCAACTGAGTCTCCCCATTAAATCCAGCATTCTGAGAAAGCTCATTTGCAAGTCAGATAGGAGAACGCACACACATACACGTGTATATATATCTGCACACATACACACACGTGTATATATGTGTATATATATTTTCTCATTGGCAAAGGACAGAATGGAAATCTCATTTCTGACTCTAACTCAGCTCTCAGGGGAAAAGACTTGCCTAAAAAAATTGAAATCTTAGGTCTGCAACTCATGTGGTTTTAGGGTTCAAATTTATACTGCTCCCATATGTCCTAAATACCCACTTAAAGACACCTAAAGCATGGTCTTAGACTCATGAGATCTGGACTCCTGGCAAAGGTAAATGAAAATATATGGATTATGTAACCACCCACAAGCCAAACTATAAGAGATTTTCATAGAAAAATCAAATGCCCTTAAAACTTGTATTTACAATCAAAAGAAGTACAACACATGGAAGCAATCCATAATACATAAGAGAAAGATTAGATACCCCCCCAACTTAATAAAATAAAAATAGAACACTGACATGAAGTAAATATATTTTAAAGGTAATTAAAATCCCAAGAATAATAAAAAGATGTCAAAAGCAATAAAGCATGAAAGACATAGTTATTGGCAATAAGAAATCAGTGTCAGATTAAACACGAGGTAGAAGAGAAGAGAGAATTAATAAACTAAAAATAGGTCAGAGAAAATTAACCAGAAGATAGCACAGAGAAATTAGAGATTTTAAAAATCTGCAGGTATGAAGATGACAGCTAAGGTGAGAAATCCAATAGAAGTTTTAGAAAGAGGGATTAATGAATGGTTATGATGTAGTATTTTAAAAAATGACTTAGAACTTTCCAATATGACATAAACCCTCAGATTAAGAAACACAAAAAGTCCAAGCAAGATAAGCAAATCTGCACTGGTAAAAATTGCAGAGAGATTACAAAACACCAAAGACAGATAAAATTAACTGGCCAGAGAGAAAAGACATACTACCTTAACTTCAAAGAACAATTGAACTTATGGTTGTTGTGTCAGCAGCAACAATAGAGAGGTGTTTCTGAGTATTTTCACTTTATAACACATATGGAAAACCATGATACCTGAGAGCCCTGGGATAAACAGGTGAGGCAAGAGTCTGCAGCCCCAGCCTTGTCCTGACATGTTCATGCCAAAAACGCCAACACTTCCACTTCCAGTGCTCCGTGTGCCAGTATGCTCAGCAGCACTAATTAGAGGCTCTGAAATAGAAAGATTATGTTTGAAAGCACTGAAAGAAAATAATTATAAACTAGAATTCTATTCCAGTCGAAATGTCAATCAAAATGGAAAACAAAATCAAGTAATTTTCCAACAAGGCTCAAGGGAACTTGTCACTCACACACAATCTGTAAGAGTGAGAAAAGAATGGAAAATTTGTGGAGCAAATTAACAAAAACAAAATGGCTGTATAAAAGACAATAGTAATAACAACTAAGTTAAAGTATACTAAAACAATGTGGTATTGAAATATAGAACAAGAATATAATATATAATGAAAGAGTATCTTTATATTAAGCACTTTAACCTTTTACTTGTCAGATTAGTGATGCTGATAACCTTTAGACTTTAAATCAACTCTACCTGTTAAAAATCTGGGACTAACTATTGAAAATATCAGAGACAAAAATGTGTGACTTCCCTGCCAATGAAAGAGAAAACTATAATAAGGAATATCAATTCAATAATAAAAGGAGCAGCAAAATGTGAAATATAGAAATGTGAAAGGGAAACAAACAGGCACTTAGCAAAATAAAAATTTAAATGATCAATAGAGCCATGAAAAAATATTCACCATCAGAAAAAACTGAAGAAATGCACATCAAAATGAGATATCATTTTGGTCTATTTCACTAGCAAATAAGTATATGATTAAAGATGTTTCTCTTAATATGTAAATAGACCTACAAATCAGCGAGAAAGCAGAATAAGCCAACACAGAAGTCCAAAATAGATGTGGGTTAATGATACGAGTAAATGAAACCTCAAAGAATCATAAATATTCAATAAGCAAAGAAAATGTTCATGGACATGAATAACTTTAAAAAAACACATTATCTTTTTACAGAATTTTGTCTAAGATATTTTAAGTCATTCAATGATGATAAAAGGAAAATGAAACAAGCTCTCCCAATCTTCTTGAAGAAAAATGTGCACTATAAATATCCAAATATAACTGACAGATATAACTGACTCTTGATCTTATAATTCTACTCATCAAACAGAGTTGTTGTGTTTTATCTGTTTACATGCTGAGCTCCTGTGTATGATTTTCAAGGGATTCCAGTGTTTAAAAATAAAAATGAAAACCTCAGGGTTAAATAAATTTTGGGACATCCATTTACACAACAGCACAAAACTGGCTCACAAAATTCTATGAAGTGTTTCATTAAAAAGAAAGGTGTCAATAAAATGTTAAGTGGAAAAAAATAAGTTATGAGACAGTATTTTATTTTTAAGTGTAAGGTAGGTATATTACACATTAAAAGAAAAGGATTTAGAAGAATATATACTAAGATGTTTTTGATGATTTTCTCTATTTGGATAAAATTCTGAGAATTTGTCTGCTTGTTCATAGCCAAGCCTGTGTTTGGGATTTTTGTAATACAAATGCCTTAACCTTGAACTAAGAAGAACTTGTTTTGTGATTCTAAATCCAGAGCCAAAAGATTAATGACCTGAAATGACTTCATCTCCTCTATCCCCCACATTGCTTTGCCACCCACTCCACTCTCACTTCCTGCTTTCTACAACTTCCTGCAACCCTCCGTGTCTCGTCTCTGTCACCTATAACTAATATTGAGTTTGCTTCCTTGACCTCCACGCTCAGTTCTATCATTTCTTCTCTCATCTCACACCTTCTCCAACCTCAGGAGTAATGGCACCCTTATCACCACCCCTCGTCTGCCTGTTCCAGATTCTTGCAAAATCTCCCAACAGAAATGAGTAAGTTGTTAAGTAAAGGGTTAAAATTTAATAGGTCAAATTATAGACTCAGTAGTCATTAATCCAACTTCCTCCCCAAACCCACCCTCAGACCAGTCTCTGCTGCCAAACCATAGTTCCTAGAACACATCTAGCCACCACAATGCCCCTCTCTGACACATAAAGGTCTGCATATGTATAAGAACACTCATTACATTTAGTAGCTTTCATCTAACAACTCCATGTGTTCCCCTTACAACCACATGGACATACTCAGTTCATCTTCATATAAATCATTAAAATTTAGAAAATAGCTATCATTTCTTCTTTCACTTTTTCCTTTCTTTTCAACCTTCCTATCTGACACAGTGCTGCAGGTTGGATATATGTGTTGAAAATTTAATGGCCAAGGTATTGGGGAGCAGGACCTTTGGTGAGGACATTAGTACCTTATGAAAGAGGCTCCAGAGTGCTCACTTGCCCCACTTCCATTGCTTGAAGATACAAGTGGGCAATCCTCAACAGGAAGAGGGTCTTCAGTAGAACTCAAACATGCTGGCACCCTCTTGGACTTGAAGTTTCCAGAACTGTGAGAAACAAATCTCTGTTGTCATTATCCTCCTAATCTGTGGTATTTTGCTGTAGCAACATGAGCAAACTAAGATACATCATTTGTATTCACCTTTAATAAATAAATGTAATGAAATTATATTAAATGATATTATAAGTATCATAGGACAGTATGTAGCACAGTAAATACTCAATGAAAATTAAGGAGTAGATTTTCATAGCTTGGACTTTCTGGTGCCAAAAATGAGACACATGTCCACTTTGAGTTTCCTTTCAATTTGACAATCAGGTCACACTCCATTCCTCTTCTCCAGCTACAATTTTCCCTCACAAATTTCTTATATGCCTATTTTTCCCATTCAAATATAACCCCTATCTTCTTGTGTGGCAATCATGGCTGAACAAATGATGAATGCCCCAAACCTGAGATGCTACCTGGAAACCCAAGATCAGTGGTCTACCCATCAAGAGTAGAGATAAAAATACAAAGACATCAATATACAGGAATCAGGGGCCTCCTTGGTGGCTCAACGAGTTAAGTCTCAGCACTCTGAAGCTATTTGCAACCACTGCAGCCGTGTTCTATCCCTAGCCAGGTAGCTTCCCACATAGTACAGCAGACCTCTCCTGCCTCTCCCACTGCTCCCCTCAGCAATGGACGTCAGTATATCTGCCTGTTCTGCTCCCTGCTCTGTCTCTGGTGAATCATCTCACCACCCCACACCTCTGGCTTACACCCCAGTTATTGTATGCATAAATAAATAAATCTTTAATAGATATATATGTATATATATACAGGCAGAACTAGGACGCAGTGGAAACAAGATCAAGAGCTAAGGGGAAATGGAGGAAATATCTATAACTTGCCTTTATTGGACACAGAAGTGGGGTACCTTTGTGGTTCTAGCTGCCCTTTACTGACCACCTGGTGGCAGGCATTGTGCTAAGTGCTTTCCTTGCATTATACCGTGTCCCTCTCCAAGAGTCTATAATGTTACCTCTATTACAGATGAGAAGTCCAAAATTCAGAAAATCTAGGTCATCCTCAAAGTCACACAGTAAGGAAGGAGTTGAATCTGGGTCTAGGGGGACTTTCTCTGATGTCATGGACCGTACTAACTCAAAAAAAAAAAAAGAAAGAAAGAAAGAAAAAGAAAGAGGGCCTCCCTGGTGGCGCAGTGGTTATGTGCTGCGCCTTTGGCAGGCAGCGGTGACAAGAGTTCTACGCCCGGCTGGGGAGATTCCGACATGGTGCGGCAGACCTCTCCTGCCTCGCCTGCTGCTCCCCTCAGCAGTGTGTTTCTGTCAATCAGTCTGTTCTGCTCCCCACTCTGTCTCTGGTGAACCCTCTCGCCGCCCCATGCCTCCGGCCTGTACTCCACCTTGTATACATAAATAAATAAATCTTTAAAAAAAAAAAAAGAAAAGTTTGTGATATACCTCCACCCTCTGATACTTGTGCTATTCAGTTGGGTTTTATTATTATTATTATTATTATTATTATTATTATTCTAAGTTTGGGACTTTACATTTCTCTCTGGATTGGGGAAAGCAGGTCTTTGCAGTTTGCCTGTGGAATCCATCATCTCCAAGTCCTTACACTCTTCTATCAGCCAACTGAGCTGTGCCTTATACTCCAGCCTGCTAGGCATCCTGCCATCCCTGTTGAGGTCCCACATCCATGTCTCCGTGCTCAGCCTCACACTGACCAAGTGTTACAGTTGCATCAGCTCTTCTAGATTTTTGCCAAGGATTTTTACTGCCTTATCCTGGTCATAAATTCTAAGAGAACTTCCTTATTGTTTTTAAAATTCCTCCCCAAACTTGAGTTACCCTGTTTTCTACTAACTTTTTTCTTTCCAATGTTCTCTTCTATATTTGTTCTCAGTTAACAACTTCTTTAGTTACCTCCATGTTTTTGTGGGATCATTGTAGCCCTCAAAAGCTGCCAGGATAGATCTTTAAGAACAACAGAGTCAGAATATACACCCAGAACATGTTCTGAGTGTAGTTCATTCGGCTATTAGTGGGTGCCTTTGGACACCTCCCTTTTGATAGTGGGGATCCTGGTTTTTTCCTGTGAACAGTTTTCTAGCATTTCCCCCATTATAGACTAGTGGTTCTTTGAGAAGTGAAATCATTCCTTCTCAAAACTTGATTCTACATTTCCTTGTTTTCATATGGAAAAGAGACATGCTATCACTTCAGAATGCAAAGTAGTAGAGGGAGTAAGAGCCAGAATGGGAATGGCGCTTCCGCCCTGCTGGGGGGCAGTAACGTCACCTGGCATGTTTGCCAGCTCCACACAGCTCTCCAGGAACAAGTGCCCAGGGCTGGCTCTGCCTCTGTGGCGAACCATGTCACATCATTCCTTCTGCCCATCGTGGGCTCTCTATTTCCCACACCCACTGTGAGTGGAGTGAGGAAAAATGAACAGTCAGATGGGCAATTTCATTTGGCCCAAGTCATTTCAACATCTGTAAAGCAACCAAGAATTCATCCATCACCAAATAAAGTCATTATCAAAGCAGGTGTTACCTAGCCATGGTTCTCAGCTGGGACAGTGGGAGAGCAATTTATCTCTTAGCAGCAGCTTGCCAGCATCTAACTGAGGAGAAATCCTCAGAACATAATGTTCAAGTTGACATGTTGAAAATGGCTTTTCAAATTATTTTTCAAAGAATGTCTATTGTTTTTTAATGTGTAAAATACTCATAGAAAATCTGGAAAATTCAGAAACATGTTCGTGGGGGAGAATGACTTCTAATAATGAAGAAAATCATTATTAATATTTTAATATATTCCCCTTCCAGGCATGTCTCCATATATCATCATACGTGTCCATGTGTGTGATGTAGACACATATTTCCTACATGGATATATGTATTAAAATATGTATATTATGATCTTACATATATCATATATATTCCATATATTGAAATATGTGTGCATAGTTATATATAGACTTTGGGCATTGTACGATTGAGAATATAATCTATATTTATAGGTATTTGCATCACCAACCAAATAGACTCAGGAAAAATTCGTCTATTTATAGGGCTCTGCCCTCAGTTAGCCAAGTTCCTTTGTGGGGATGGGATCTCAGGCGAAGATTCTATTTTATTTATCTTCTTCTAGTGTTTGACATCTTGTTTTATGTGGTCACTTCCTATGACTTCTGGAAAAGTTCCCCAACACATCTGGGCACCCTTGACTTCACATATCAGGATATCTCTGAAACTGTATATTCAGTGTCCAGTATTAACAGAAGAGAAAGACAATAGAATTAAACCCCATATATTAAATGGGGGAAAGTTGAAAAAAAATACTTCAAGTCAAGAGGAAATGACACAATGATGCAAGAAGTGAGAGATATGTTAACAGAGACCAACTTAAGACAAAAACGAAAGAGTACAGGCCAAGTCAGACTGGATAAAGTTCAAGATTTTCCCCATACAGTCAGTAATCTGAGCAATCCCATTTGAGTATTTCTCCCAACCGTCTGTAAAATTTCTTTATGAGAAAGGAAGATGTATAAAGCATATTGCCTACCTTCAAGGAGTTCCCAAATAGGAACATATACCATTCTCAAGGGTCAAGTTTCTCAACCTTGGCACTATTAACATTTGGGAACAGATAATTCTTTGTTGTGGGGGCTCTCCTGTGCTTTGTAGGATGTTTAGCAGCATCCCTAGTTTCTACCCATTAGATTCCAGCAGTACCTATCCACTCCCTCCCCACCAAGGACATCATGACAACCAAAAGTATTTCCAGATGTTGCCAAATGTATCTTAGGGGTGCAAAATTTTTCCCAGATGAGAATCACTGAACTATATATAAGAGATGGAAGACAGAGGGCTATTTTTGCACCTGCTGACAAATGATCCTATTTGCAATCATAAAAAAAAAAATTCAGACACACACACACACACACACACACACAACATACATATATATATATATATATACACATACATATATATATACACACATACATACACACACACACACACACACACACACACACACATATATATACACACACACACACACATATATATATATATATATATATATATATATATATGTGTGTGTGTGTGTGTGTGTGTGTGTGTGTGTGTGTGTGTGTGTATGTATGTGTGTATATATATATGTATGTGTATATATATATATATATATGTGTATATATATATATATATATTTACATGCAGGAGAAAAAAAAATTCAGCAACAATTTTCCTAGGGACACCCAGACTGAGAGCAACTGAAGCCATCTGGGCTGGAAAGGAGAAAGGAAATCAAAATGAATTAACTTATCTCACTTTAAATCTCTGGACAGTCTTTCAAGGTGGGTCTTATTTGCTTCCTTTATAGGAGAAATCCAAGGCTCAGAGGGTTAAGTAAATTGCCCAGGAACACAGAGCAGGGAAATAGCAGCAGTACCCACCCCACAATGTTCTAGTCATATAAAAGCATAAGAGTTTCTAGAGTTTGGAGAACGGAAATCTTATAAATTCTAAATTTGAATTCTAAATCAGAAAACATGGTGCCTGAGGAGATGAGCTCAAATGGAGGCAAAATTTAGTGACAACAAAAACTGAGTGATTCCACAAAGATCTTACTTCAAAATCCTCTGGTTTATTTATAATTACTTGTCAGCAAGATTGTTGTTGAAATATTTTGTCTACTGATTGGACCCTGCAATTAAGTCTCCCTTAATGATTTTAAGGCTAATTTTAAATCTGATTATCATCAGCACGACATCCACTTGAAGGTGTATTTCAAACACGCAACAGCAATATTCCCAGGGATGTCAGTGTCAAAATTTGTTGTCAGAAGTCTCTTTAGCCATGTCTCCCTCTCCCAGCCCTGCAATCCTCTGCAGACACTGTCAGTTCACAGTGTATTAAGCTCAAAATGCCTCCATGCAAAGAAAGTTCTGGTTCTTCTTTCAGTAGCTCAGAAACATTGTGGTGTCTAAGTATTGGCCTGAATCAAACAGCAAATGAAGATTGCATGTCTGATCAGATTAGTGAGGGGTAAATCTTCGGGCCATGTCATGCGGCCCCTTGAATCGATTCCTCCTGTATTAGTAGCAGTTATATGTGACTTGTGCTGCCTCTGCTCACTCCCTTGTAGAGGATTAAAGGTTGAGAGAGATTGACATGGATTATTAAAATGTCTCCTGATCCCAAAGCCTTTCACTTTGTCCCAGATCTTCCTGTCTTCTTTGAATAAAGCATATGTTTAAAAAGATAGGAACTCTGAAGAAAGTCCCTCCAGCCCCTCTTTACCCAATGGAGAAGCTGACATTCTACCTACCTCTGCTGCTTAAGATGACACCACACCCAGAAAAGTGTGCCAAGACATGACAGTGTGCCAGCACCAGCAGGCCGAGGTCTACGGAACTTAATCTGTAATCTATACACCTGCCTGGGTCCAGTGCTAATTCTCCTTTTTCTGACTCTCAATTTTCCCAGTTCCTCTCTATCCTGTACCATTGAGATAGTACACATCTCTGTGAACATCTCTGTTGTGCACAAATAACCAACACTGAACAAAGAACCTAAAGCCCTTCATGTCTGGGCTCTCATTTATTTCTTCAGATTCACCTTACTTACAATGAAGGCCTTAAAAG
Source organism: Scalopus aquaticus (assembly GCA_004024925.1). Lineage (NCBI taxonomy): Eukaryota > Metazoa > Chordata > Mammalia > Eulipotyphla > Talpidae > Scalopus > Scalopus aquaticus. The sequence continues at coordinate 73,641 of PVIJ01003652.1, forward strand.
CACAGACATAAAGGAGATAGAATAGAGATTTTGGAGACAAAAGAGATAGCACCATGTGACCAATTGGATGTGGGAGTGAACTCCAGGGAGCAGTCCAGAGTGACTCTAAGGTTGCTTGCTTGATTGGTAAGGGTGATGGCAAATACATTAAACAGCAGAATGAACTCAGGATGGGTAAGATGGGGTTGAGGGGAAGATGCATGGTTCAATTTAGGCCATGAGTATTTGAACACTGAAGGCCACTCCATGAGAGATGAGATCTCTCTGTCAGGACCCCTTAGGTGCCCTCTTACTCTCCCTGACCTCCTGAATGAGCTGGGCTGCCACTCCATTGTCTACACAGATGTTTAACAGGCTAGGTGAACAAAGGAGAAGTGACAAGGTATGGTCTTAAGGATTTTGGATAGTGGAGAAAATGCAGGGATAAGAAGGAGTCTTCTGGTTTCTTTTATGTATTTTCAGACCAACCAAAAATTGACATTAGCTAAGGGGACATAACTTCCAAGTTCTTAAATAATAGCTGGCCTGCAACTTTGATCTCCAGGCTCCAGTTACAAGGTACTTAGCCCCTAAAAGACTACTACCTGAGGTGCAGAAGAGTCTTACACATCTGCTAGTAGCAATTTGTTTGCTTATGCTTTTCATTATTATTATTTTTATAACATCTCAATTTTAAAACAAGTTTTTGTTGGTGTTTGCTATTCTTTCAATTTTTATTTCTTGTAATAAATTTTTTAAAGAATCCAGTTTTATTTAACTTCTTTCCCAATCAAACTTTAACTTTCTGGGATGTACAGTTTCCAATTTTATTATTTTTTCATATTTTCATTTTTAACATTCTACTTTACATTGCAGTCTGTGAATTCTGATTTTTTGATTCCCATTTTAGCATTTCAACTGCTGGTTTTAATTTTCAGTTGCTTAAATTTTTATTTCTAAACTTTCCTTTTGTATTCAGTTTTTACTTTAGTGCATTACTGATTCATTTAAAAATATTTCTATGCTTTCTTGTATTTTCAAATTTCTACCTTAAATATGTAGCTTGTTTCTCCAAACACAGATTTTTATAAATGAATTATAAAGCAATTTTGAAATAAAAAGGACACACACATGCATCTCTTTCCTTGAAAAATAGAATCCATAATATAATGCTGCCTTAAATGGCACATCTGAAGAGCTAGAATGATGACATTTTTATAAGAAGGTGTGGGTTTTATAACTTCTGACTCTGAATTCAGAGAACAATAGAAGAGAGGAATTGCAAAGGGCTATAGTCTTATCAAAGGAGAATAGGTGTTATGGGAGCAATGCAATGGAAAATTAAACCAAGTGACAGATTATCTGGATGCTAAATTTGGGTGGGTTGAGGAAAGCAGTTTGATAGTCAGAGAGGTTTTTGAGCCCCTACGAGATGTTGACGGCACCATCCTATCTACTGCTTTATAAACATCGCCCTCTTTCATCTTTGTACGTGGCTATCCAAGCTGTGCTGTCCTGTATACCTCTGGCCATGCCCCCGGCATTGTGATGGACTCCAGGGATTGGGTCACCCACTTTTGCCCATCAATAAGAGGTATACGCCCCCCACCCATGCCATCCTCCATCTAGACTTGGTTGACCAGGACCTGACAGACTAACTCATGAAGATACTTAGGGAGTGTGGCTATAGCTTCTCCACCACAGTTGAAGGGGGGAATCATTGACATCAAGGAGAATCTCTTTTATATTGCTCTAGTCATGGAAGAAGAGATGGCCACTATGGCCTCTAGCACCTCACTAAAGAAGAGCTGTCCGATGGTTAGGTGATCACTATTGGCAAATATGCAGCTATGATACCTCAAGTGCTCTTCCAGTCCTCTTTCCTGGGCATGGAATCTTGTGACATCCATGAAACTATCTTCAATTCCATCATGAAGTGTGATGTTAACATCCATAAGGTTTCCTATATCAACATAGCACTGTCCAATAGGACCACCATGTACCCCAACATTGCAGACAGGACACAGAAGATCACCACCCTGGCTACCGGCATCATAACAATCAAGATTATGAGCCTCCTGAGTGCAAGTATTCTATGTGGATAGATGACTCCATCTTGGCCTCGCTGTCCACCTTCCAGCACACATGAATCTGCAAGCAGGAGTATGAATTGTATGGTCTTTCCATCCTCCACTGCTAATAGTTCTAGGCAGACTGTTACTTAGTTGCATTATACCCTTTCTTGAGAAAAACTAACTTTGTGCAGAAAACAAAAGATGAAGTTGTCATGGCTTTATTGGTTTTTGTTTTGTTTTGTTTGTGTTGGTGCTTGACTCAGGACTTAAAACAGGAACAAGGAAGGTGATAGCAGTCGTTGGAATGAGCATCTCCCAAGTTCTGCAATATGACTGAGAATTTTGATTGTATATATATTTTATACTTAAACAGGTTTATTAGGAAAAGGGATATGACAGTAAAGAATGCTTGCATAGACACAAGCAGGCAGAAACAGCTGCCATATATTGTTATTTTTAATAGTCATTGCAAATATCCTTGATGCATTGTAACAGAAAGTGTCTTGGCATCCCAAAATCCACCCCACTTGTTCCTAAGGGTGGTCCTCACTGAGGTCCATACACGGGAGAGTGATAGCATTGCTTTTGCAAAAGATTTGTAATCTAATTTTTTTTATTAATCTTTCCCTTAATACTTGCTTTACTTTTTTTTTAAAAGATTTGTTTTTTTATGCATACAAGCTGGGCCAGAGGCATGGGGCGGCGAGAGGGCTCACCAGAGACAGAGTGAGGAGCAGAGCAGGAAGATCGATGGAAATACACTGTTGAGGGGAGCAGTGGGTGAGGCAGAAGAGGTCTGCCAAACCATGTGGGAATCTCCCTGGCCAGGCGTCGAACTTCTGTCGCCGCTGCCAACAGCTCCACAGCACAGCGCTTAACTGCTTGCTGCACCACCATGAAGGCCCTTGTTTTACTTTGGACGATCAACCACCTTGACCCCTTTCGCCTCCCAAGTTCAGATGTATGAAGACTTCTGGCCTCCCTGAGAAGGGTTGAGGTGTGGAGGCAGCCAGAGTTCACCTGTATATTGATTTGAGACCAGTTCAACAGAGTGTGCATCTTAAAGGGAAAAAATATTAGCTAATAACATCTAGAACAATCCTATTTCCAAATAAGCTCACATTCTGAGGATCTTGGGAGAACAGGAATTTGGGGGGACATTATCCAACCCAGATCAAGGTAAAAAGCAAAGTGGCACAGAGTACCTTTAAGAGCCCACAAAGCTCTGTCACTATAATCTAGGTCCAAAGTTCTCCTATTTGTACCATGAATCACAAGGACTGCTTTACCAATCCAGTTACCTGAACCAATCTCTAGAGACTTTTGGGATGCGATTTGTGTTTGGGATGTTTAAAAGCTTCACAATTGATTCAATTATGCAGCAAGGGTTGAGAACCACTGCATAAAGGTAGTTCGAGGTGAGAAATCAGCCAGTCTCCAGAGTTATAAGCAGTTAAATAATTGAAGTGGCTCTATGTTGTAATGTACCAGATTTTGGAACCTAAGCATCTCAGTGAAGAAGCTTTCAATTAAACCTCAAATAGATTTAGGTTCCACTTCCTTCCCGTTAGTCATTTGACCAGTCTAAACCTCAGTTTCTTCTAAAAGATGTGTTGGACTGAAGGTGTTAATTATGCTATTTATTTGTTTATGCTAAATTTATGCTACTAAGAAATGCATCATATCATTTTATTCATTAATTACTAGGAAATATTTAATATCTGCCGTTAAAAGTTTTCTTAGCATTTATGACTTCCACTAAAAATGAAGGGTAAAATGTGATTAAGTTGCCTACCAATTGATGTACTTAGTAGAGGTAGAATCCACTTTTTCATTTTTTCACTACTAACTTCTTAGCCCTTAGCATAATGTTCAACACACAAATTACATGCAATATATTTTGACCTTCTAATTGTTATACATATAAAGAACATTCCAGTGAAAGTTAACTTAGCCCAACTTCCAATCTGGCCTGTGACCACAAGGAGTAATCAAATGCCAGTAACAAAATATGGGTCTGGTTCTTTAAAACTAGTAGATTCTGGTTCTTCTTACCAGCTAAAAGTTGTGTATGAATTTAACTCGTCACTTTGAATCACAGCCCTCTCATCTAAAATGGGAATGATAATCCAGTAAAGTAAGGGTTGGAGATCCTACAAGTATATTTCATAGCATGGTGATTGGCAATAAATAGCAACATACTTATACATACATACTTGGCTCTATTGCTGATATTAAAAACAAAATGAAAAACAAACAAAATGTTGTGAGTTGGTTATGAGGCAATTTATGTCTACTTTCTTCCTGAAAGCTTAGTATTGATAACTAAAAGCAGGTAAGATACCATTCTTAAGGTGTTAATGTTTAGTACTGTTAACATTTGGAACTGAAAAATTACATCTATGGAAATCATAACCTTTGATAATTTGCTAAGTTATACTCTACATCACCTGTGGCATAATATATATGATACAAAATATGTAACCTATTATTACAACTTTATTAAAGTTTGGCTAGTGGGATTAATAATATTAGTTTACAGAAGTATTCCTCATCTATTATTAATTGCTCTGCTAAATAAATTACACAAAACTTAACAGTATAAAACAACAGACATTTATCATTGCATGCAGTTTCTATTCACAATGGGTAATTCATAAGGCTACAGTCAACATGTTGACTGTCCCTCATCAGAAGGCTTGAATGGGGCTGGAGAATCTGCTTCCCAGGTGGCTGACTCACAGGATAAATATATGGAGTTGATGCTGATTCCTGGGTAAAGTTGATACTGGCTGTTCAAGATCTTAATCCTTTGTCACAAGGACCTTTTGACAGGGCTGTTTGAGAGTCTTTAGGTCACAGCAGCTACTTCCTCTAGAGAAAGTGATCCAAGAGCATGTAAGTTGAAAGTACAATGACTTTTAAGACCCAGCAACTGTGGTCATACTGCATTGTGTCTGCAATATTCTACTGGTTATAAAAGTCAGCCCCGTTTAAAATGGGAAGGAAAGCACAGGGTATGAGAACCAGGAGTCTTATATGATTAGGGGCCATCTTGAGACTGGTCTGCAGAACACCTGCATTAAAATCACTGCATTTTTAACAGCTTTCCTAGGTGATTGCATTATCTATATAAAGCTCAAAAGCAATTGTTTTTTTGTACTAAGATATGTCTATTTATATCCATATCTATTCCTTTTCATATAGAGATACACAAACACTGAAGTTTTTATGAATAATTGTTAGTTCTGGGAAGTGAGACAGGGTCGTAGGGGCAAATATCATTTTTTAAATAAAAAGTAATAAAAGATAATGAGATGTTTCATTTGTAATAATGGTTTTAATTAAATGATTTTAAAGTGTTATTATATACTTGTTTTTATGTTTCCGTATGCTCTCTAAAACTTTTTTGATTTTAGAATAGAAAGTAGAACAACTTGGAATAACATGGCCTCTAAATACTGACACTGTCTCCTACTATATTAAGATTGAAGTTAGAATTCCATTGAGTACCACTAAATTGCTCTGGCCCTATCATGTTCCTCTTCAAAGAACTGGAAGCCAATCAAGGATCAGGGTGACCCAGTTTCTCTTGCTTTCCTCTCCTCTTCACTTAGCTTCTACTTGCCTACAGGATCGAGATCAAACATCTGGCAGAGACTTCATTCATGCAAGTGAATGAGGATGTCCTTGTTTTAACACTCCAAGTACTTTCATTGTCCTATTTCCAAACATTTATTTACACAACCCCCTGACACTTCAGAGATACTTCCAGATCAAACTCCCTAGCTGATTTTAATTGGTCAAGGCCATAAGCTAATCAATGTTCTCTCCAAGGATTTTAGCTACATCAGACCTGATCAAGTGGGATAAGAATAGCAAGATGACGGTACAGAAGAGAAGATGGAGGACACAGAGGAAATCTGCAACCACATACTTAGTGGACCACCTGGATTAATGCCTTGGCATAGATGCTTGGTATTTATCAACAAGCCTTCCTTCTTCAGGAACTGAAAGAGGGAGCTTTAAGAGAACAGAGTGAACAGGTTGATTCCATCAAATTCTGTACTCAGAATCACTCATATGCTGGAAGGTTCTGCCTTCATTCCTCCATGTCCTACCCTTATTGTTTGAACACTTAATTTGAATAAACATCTGTAATTATCTCTTTAAGATAGACTCTAGAAGATTGCTAGGTCAGAGAATAAACAGCTTTGAGAGTCTTTATTCATGTTCACTCATTAGCTTTTCCCTACTGGATGACCTATTAGAAACAAAGATTCTATTATAGACATGTGTTTTTATGCACTTGATAAATTATTAGAAACAGCAGAGCTTAATAATCTTCAACATGCTTAAAGCTTCACTTCTCCCAGTCCACTGGTTGGATTGTAAATGTTTAAAACTATTTGGTGGTCCACAAAGTTTTCAATGACAGTGCCATGCCTTATGTAAACATTTAAAATTCCTGAACCAAGGTAGTCAAACAAATGTAGAACCTATAGTTCAAATGATACAGAAAGATTGTGTTGGCTAATCAAAAAATGAAAGAA
>PVIJ01003652.1:80347-93716 GCA_004024925.1 Scalopus aquaticus
AATGCAAATCAAAACCACTATGAGATACCACCTCACACCTGTGAGGATGGCACACATTAAAAATACAGGCAACAACAAATGCTGGAAAGGATGTGGAGAAAAAGGAACTCTTCTACACTGCTGGTGGGAATGTGAACTGGTCCAACCACTATGGAAAGCTGTATGGCAATTCCTCAAACTGCTAAACATGGAGCTTCCACACGACCCAGCAATCCCAGTTTTGGGAATTTACCCAAAGGATACAAAAACACTGATCCGAAAGGATACATGCACCCATATGTTCATTGCAGCACTGTTCACAATAGCAAAGGTATGGAAGCAACCCAGATGTCCAAAAATAGATGATTGGATCAAGAAGATGTGATACATATACACAATGGAATACTATTCAGCATTCAAAGAAGATAAACACATGCAATTTGCAGCGACATGGATGGAATTAGAGGGGATCATACTCAGTGAAATAAGCCAGAAAGAAAGAGAAAAATATCGAATGGTTTCACTTATAACAGGACTATAAGGAAACCAAATAGGAGAGAGACAATCAGCGAGGGGTGGGGGAGGCAGAGGGAGGGAAGGAAAAGTACACAAAATGGAATAGAAAAGAACACAAGGGACCATGGAGATGGATCACAGGTGAATTGGTGGTGGGCTACCCAAGGGGAATACAAAATGTAAAAGACATAAATAACAATAAAAATATATATTAAAAAAAAGAAAGAACCTAGGTGTCTTGATGATTGTGTAAAATGCCGGTTCATGCATATGATATGCTAACACTGTAAAGGGTTTTCTTTCATTAAGATATAATGCACATATTTTAAGACTGATCCTGTTTAAGTATACAGTTCATGGTTTTTAGTTGTACAACAATATTTAATTCTAGAATATTTTCAGCACTCCACAAAGAAACTCCACACCCTCTGATAGTCCCTCCCTCATGTTCTAACAAACCATATTCTGCTTTCCACCTACCTGCATTTGCTTTTTCTGAATATTTCAAATAAAATGGAAACACAGTGTGTGGCTTTTGTGACTGACTTCTTTGACTTAGCAAAATACTTTCAAGGTTCATCCATGTTGCAGCATTATCTGTTCCTCATTCCTTTTTTTAGATGAATATTCCATTGCGTGAATAGGCCACATTTTGGGTATCCACTCATCTGTGAAAGGTTTTAATATAAACTTTAAATTTAAGTTTGGAGTATAACCAGAAAAGAATGCTGATTTTAATTATATGCTTGATGAATTCTAATCAACAACCAGCACCCAGCTCTAGAAACAGAACATTACTAGAACTACAAAAGTCCTTTGGGTCTTTTTCTAGTTCTTAACTGCACTCTATGCATAACCACCATCTTGACATCAAACTCCACAGATTAATTTTGCCCATTTTTTAAAATGTATACAAATTACATCATATACTACCAATGTTCTGTGTCTTGTTTCTTTCACCCAACTAAATATTTGTGAAATTCATGTTGTTGTGACATATAGTTGTAGCTAATTGTTTCTCAATGCTATATTACATGATTTTCCATTGTGAAAATACTATGATTGATGAATATTTGAATTTTAATGTTGGCAATTAATAATGCTTCTCTGGGCCTCCCTGCTGGAGCAGCGGTTAAGGGCTGCACTGTGGAGCTGTTGGCAGCGGGGACGCGAGTTCCACGCCTGGCTGGGGAGATTGCCACATGGTGCGGCAGACCTCTCCTGCCTTGCCCACTGTTCCCCTCAGCAGTGTATTTCTGTCAGTCTGCCTGTTCTGTTCCCCACTCTGTCTCTGGTGAACCCTCTCACCACCCCACACCTCTGGCCTGTACCCCAGCTTGTATGCATAAATAAATTGTAAAAACAAAAAAAAAGGAAATTGATTAAAAAAATAATGCTTCTCTGAATACTTGTGCATGTTGCTCAATGAATATATGTACACATTTCTATTTTCTATGTGTCTAGTAGTGGAATTTCTGCTTTGTAGAGTGTATCTGTGTTTGTGTTCTACTAGAAAATAGTTTTCCAAAATGATTGTGCCAAGTTACAATCTAGGGTGTTTCACATCCTTTCCAGCACAGAGTATTGTCTGTTTTTTTCATGTTAGCTATTCTGGTGGGAGTATACTGATAATACATTGTAGTTTCTAACTATTTCCCTTGTGACTAATGAAGTTTAGCAATTTTTCCTATAGTTATTGGCCATTTGGAAGTCCTCTTTTTTGAAGGATGTGTTAAATATTTTCTCCCATTTTCTACTGGATTGTCTGTGTTTGCTAGTTAGTGCATAGAAATTCTTTTTATATTTACTTTTATTTTTCATCAGAATTTTTATTTTCTGTGTTTGAATCTTTTGTCAAATAAAGACATGCAAATGTCTTACCCTGTGACTGGTCTTTTCAATCTCTTATATTTTGATAAATAATCTTTAAGCTTAATATTGTTCAAATTACCAACATTTTCTTTCATGATTAGTCACTTTTTGCATCATGTTTAAGAAATCTTTTCCTACCCCAGATTACTAGACAGCATCTTAATGTGTCTGAGAGTGATATGTTTATTAATTATGAACTTCCTACTTAGTGGTAGATTTATCTCTGTTACTACCCTATCCAAGGGGTATACAGTTTCTTGTAGATTTTCTGAATGGACATGAAAATATCATGGCACACAACCTGCCAACACCAAATACCCTTAAAGGAATCTGTCCCAGGATTGTCTCTTAACTCAAGTTTCTTATTGAATCTCTAATTTCTTTTCAACTTGTACATCATCTTCATTTGTGGCAACAATTAGTATTGACTCATTGATTTCTGTCTTTTCATCTAATTACAAGCAACACTTTGTGACCCTATTACTCAGTTTGTAACTCTTTAGGAAAAAATGAGCAATTTTCTGGTCCTCTCAGCAATGTTCTAAAGATTTATATTTCCATCTGAACTCTTCTCAAATATGCCAAGTGTTCTTTCAATTACTAATCTGGTGCCACTTTGAGCATCACTATAATTTATGTCATAGGGACTCTAGGGGGCAAGAAAGAGACATTAGCCAGATTTTCAATGGCATTTTACTGTCACATGAAAAGGAAAGATTGTCCACAGGCCAGCTTCTCTCCAGGGGTCACAGTGCCTTCTCAACTCACCCTGATACACACAGTGTTTGCATCAAGCAAATAGTGATGATTGATTCTGACACTGCATCACACTGCAAATGCAAAACATACTCTTGCTCCAAATTAACTGCTGTTAAATAATACGATCAGGCAGAGTTACACAACCAGATTGCTAAGGAAGGAATGATTCACCGGGTACTGGGAACAGCTACACAGTGTACCAGAGTGTCTCGTGCCCTCACAGAGCACAGCACCTGCATCTCACCATGATGGGAGGCTTTGTTAAAGACATCCAAGCACACTTCATTAAGAAGTATGGAAAGTTTCACAAATGGCATCTATCAGAATCCACAACAGCAGGGAAATGAGAGAGAATGTCAAGAAAGCATGCATATACCCCTGTGGTGCTCCTTAATTCACACAGGAGGGATGTTAAGATTGAAGGCATGGAATTTCTTCCCCAGAAGCTGACCAAGAGAACAGTTTGAGAAGATGTGACAAAATATACTTACTTGTCTCCAAAACTTGCAATTCTTCAAAGTTTGGTAGAAACAGATAAGAAGCAAGAAATCTAAACAATGCTTGTTAAAAATTGCCATTGTGAATAGTCAGAAATCTCTCAGATATTATTTAGTGAAGTGGATAATAATACCCCTTTTCTATACTGTGGAGTAATATCCCAACAATCTACTGATCTTCAGAAAGGGCCAGAGACAATGGAGGAATGAGGAAACTAACTAGCAACATGCAGAAGGTACACACATGGACTGTATGCTATAACTCAACAAGCAACTCGCTGAAGGAAGGCTGCTCACCTGGGTACAATGTGGGTGAAGGGGACTACATCAAGGTGTGACTACCAGGAGGCAAAGATCACTGGGGGCCATCTTAGAGGCTGGCTACCCCAGGTGGTGTACCTCTGTTTGGGATGCCCCAAAGAGAATGCTCTCCTGTCTGACCCCTTCACTCTGGTTAGTCTAAGATCTGCTGACCCTCTGGGTAGGTCCTGTTCTATTCTTGCTCCAGGTTCATATCATTGAGATATGTCTAGTTTAAAGAAGGGGTCCTCATCCTCAACTGTGATCTAGTTCACTGTGCACTTTAAGCATGTACATTTACAATGATAAAAGGATTTCACGTCCTTCCAAGCAGCCTACAATACATTAGACCTCTAATTAATTATATCCTAAAGTGGGTTCAGGATATGTTTGGAACCTCTCTATGCTGTGACTTTGGTGATTGTCTTGGGTTTAGCCTGTTCTACAGAGTGAGGAGTATAAATTATTTTGCTCTCTTTGGTCTGAGCTAAAGGTTGGCCCTTATGTGGGTAAACACATGGATGTTGTAAAACATCATGAGACTTTATCAGGCATCTCCTTTCTGCAGCAATAAGAGATTTGATTATTTAGCTCATGGTTTAAACATACTTTGTGCAGACTGGTAAATTCCAAATGTGGCTCATATTAAGAATTTCCTGTACAGTTTCTGAAAAACACCTGTTTCCTATATCTCACTTCAAAATATCTGGGTTCACTTGTTAATCTTTAAAGCTCTTCAGCTGAGTCTGATGATCAAACAAGTTTGGAAACACCCAGGGTAGGCAAAAATGAACATAGAAAGTAACAAAAAACTATTCAAACAAAGTCTTATCAAAATTCCATCTGTGCTAAGGTTGAGATCTTGGGAGCAAACAAGATGCCCCTTGTTTCTGTAACTTCTTGCTGTAGTCAAATCCTGAGAATGTATTCTCCTACTACACTAGTTTTCTTCCTCTTCTCCCTAAATGCCTAGTGGACTTTCTTTCTCTTTCCCAATGGGGACAGAGAGGTAGAGAAATTACACTGTCCCAGATCTCATGGAAGGGTTCTCAGTGGGAGAGGGGGTTTTGTTGCTAGAAAAATTGGGAATGGAAAACAACTTTTAAAATGTAGATACACACCATAGAAAAGTTGCCAACAGTTGGTCTCATACAGTTATCTATTCAGTGTGTGAATTTTAGTAGTGCAGTCTAGCTTGGAAAAGGGAAACAACAACAGACTAAATGCTATCCAACCACTTCTGAAAATTGGATAATATCAGGCTTGAAATGTTTGAGTAGTGTGTCACTCCAAATCCTTGCTTCCTGTGGGTGAGGGGCAGGAGCATTTAATGATGCTGCATAGAAAATATCTTGGGGCCTATGTTTCTGTACAACAAGGAGTTTCAACTCCAGCTCCAAATCAGAAATTATTTTTCCCTCCAAAATAAATTTTAAGCAATCTTCATCTTGTTGCAATGTGCCACACATATGATCATCAGAGCTGAAAGCACCCAGTATAACAACCAGAACAGAGAATCACAAAGGTTTCACCACAGGCAGCAGCAGCTAAGTGCATTTGAGACAAGCAAAGTCCAGCTAGAAATCAGTAATTAAGACTCAAAATCTAAACATGGTATTTGTAAGAAACAAAACCACTGGTCATCTCCTTTATGAGTCAAGAGTATATGTAACACCAAGGAAAGAAACAGGCTATAATCCTCTCTTAGAATAAACACCAGAGCTCATCATATGTTATGCTTTTTGTAGTTTTATTTTCTATGTATACATGTGTCAGCTGTATACAGTTTTCATAAATGGGATTCATCTTTGGTTATCCCCATTCAGTCTAGGGCTAAGAGTTTCTTAGCAGAGAGTCAAGATTTCAAGGTTCAAACCAAATACACACATTCACCTTCCATAATTCTAGCATCACAAAGTGTGTTTCTTTCTGTCTGTGAGCAGCAATCTCCAATTCTATGTTGCCATACAAATCCTTATAAAATCATTGTTGATTTTTAATTATTCAAATTTATGTGTTTTGAATATAAATTTTCTTTTTAAAAATATCTGATGGCATTTAAATATTTATTTCTCTCAGTGCTGCACCTTTTGATTTGCTCCAGAAACTAATAAGAATCCTGCACCTAATTGTTCATTCTGTTTATAAGTTTAATAAAGAATAATAGATTGTTTTTAACTATGGTAATTTCTATTTATAGAAAATATATGCAAAGTAAATAAAATCATTTCCATATCCTCAGTTATTTCATCTAGGCAATGTCATTGCATTCTAAAGAACTACTATTTAACTAGATTTTTAAAAAGCTTAATGTCTGTTTATGGTTCCTTTAATGAATTCCATTATTTTAGCTTGTTTCTTGTCTTTTCTTATAAGCATAGTATTATTTACTCTCTTGAATCTACATTAATATGTATGAAAGCATCTCCCTTCATTTCAGCACATTCCTGCAAAGAAGAGATACAAATTCATTGGATCAATCACTTCACGTCCACTAAGATGTTGGATTGAGTAGCAAAAGTGTATGTCCCTATATGTTTCTGAGCTTAGGGGAAAGTTTTTCATTTTTTACACTTAAAGATGATGTTAGCCATCATCTTGCTGAGGATGTTTTCTTCTACTTTTCATTTAGTGAGTGTTTTTTTTAATATATTATTATTATACAAGGGTTGGAATTTGTCAAGTTTTTTTTTTTAATATATACTGTGATGATCATCTAGGTGTATGTTCTTCATTTTGTTGATATGCTGCATTACATTGATTGATTTGTGTGTGTTCAATCACTTTGGCATTCTTTGGAGAATTCCCCTAAGTCATGATATGTAACCCTTTTAATGCATTGTTGGATTCAGTGTTGTCATTGTTGTTTGCATCTATATACAAGGGTATTGTTGGTTTTTTTTCTTGTGCTGTGTTTGACTTTGGTATCACAGTATTACTGGAATAAAAGAATGAACTAAGAAGTGTTCCTTTTCTATTTTTTGGAAGAGTTTTAAAATAATTGATATTGATTCTGTTGGGTCTAGTTCATTTACAGTGTTGCTCAAGCCTTGTTTCCTTGCTGATCTTCTACATTGTTGTTGTAGCCATTATTGAAAGTGTCATATTCAAGTTTCCCAATATTACATTTGAACTATTTCTTACTTCAATTCTGTCAAATTTTCTTCATGTATTTTTTTTAGGCTCCGTTGTTAAATGCATATATATTTAGAAATTGTTTGTCTTCCAGACAGATTGGCCTTTTTATTGTTATATGATGTCCTTTTTGTCTTATTATGAACTGATATTCATGAGTCCTCCAAAATTCATATGCTGAAAACTTACCCCCCAATATAATCACATTAAGAAGTGGATTTTTTTTTTGGAGATAATTAGGCTCAAATGAAATCATACGGTGGGACCATCATGAATGGAATGGAATATGAGTCACAAAAGAGTTTGTCCCTCTCTGCTCAATTCTCTTTTTGCTATGTGAGGATACAAGAAGTTGTCAGTATGTAATTCAGAAAAGAACCCTCACTAGCACACTATCTTTAGAGGTCAATGTCTTGGAATAATCATCTAATTTCCTTTTTCTTAATTTCCATTCATCTGTTGCTGCTTTTCTACCTTCTGATATATATTTTTCAATTTTTCTTCCAATCGTTTTTTGAGTTTTAAACTTCTAGTATTTTTAATTTGCAAGGGTTCTTTCTTGTTCTATGAATAGTCCTTTGCCTCAGGTGCAATGTATTTTTTTGTTCTTTCTGGAAATATTATTGACACCATTTTTTTTGAAGTTTTCTTCTGCCTAAGATATGTGTGCTTCCTTCAAGTTACTTTTTTAAAAATCTTTGATATTTGCTTTCTTCTCTTTTTCATGTTAGAGACCCTCCTAAATCTGACGATCTTTGACTATCTGCTTACTGAAAGAATGGGACCCTAACAAATTGATGGAAACTTTTGTGTGCCAGACTGATCCTTAGTATGTGCAGGGTTCTTATGTAGTACGATCTCATGGGATTATATCATGGGGCATGACAGATGTCTATTTCTTTGTTTTTTCTTTGGGTAGGTTGTATTCCTCAAAGGAAAATATTAAATCTCTATCTAGACAGTACAAACCTGGCAAATACAGAGAGATAATACTTGAGACTATTTCCTGCACATTCATTAATATATTTAATCTTTACAACAATTCTGTAAGGTAAGGATTTCCCAAATAATGTTCACCAGGGATATTGGTCTGTAGTTTTGTGTCTGTGCATGTGTGTGTGTGTGTGTGTGTGTGTGTGTATGTCCTCCTCCACTTTCAGTACTAGAGTAATGTTGACCTCATGAAATGTGTTCGAAAGCATTCCGTCTTCTCCAATTTTTTGGAAAAGTTTGAGAAGGATAGATATTAACTTGTCTCTGAAGTAGAACACACAGATGAAATCTTTTGGTCCTGGACTTTTGTTTGCTAGGAGAGTTTTGATTATTATTTCAATTTCCTTGCTGTAAAAAAAAATGTAATTAATCATTCTTTTCCAACCAGATCTTCACCCTCATTTCTGGAAGAACCTGCTCTCAAGAAATCCTGAGCTTTCTGGGTATAAATGAGACAGTGTCTTTGTCTTTCCACTCCTAGGAAAGGAATCAGTATTCAGTATTCATGTGCCTGTATAAGTCAATATTAACTTATCACTTATGTTTTTCAGATTCAAATATTTTTTAGCCTTATATTTTCACCCTTCTCTTTGTCTTTAGGAGTTCATGCTTGAATAAAGCAATCAAACAAGGCAAGCAAACAAATGAACAAACTCGGTATCATTTTAGTGGGCTTCAGGAAGGAGCAAAGATAAACACACAGATAATAACGCAAAGATAATTCACTATCACTTCCCAGATGTCTATAATTTAAAAAAAAATTCTTTAAAATTTAATTTATTTCTACTTCCCCAATGTCAACTCCTGGGCAATAAATGATTAATACATGATAATGCCGTTGTATTTTAATTATAATAACATCTTTATATGGTATCAGTTAAAAATCATTTTCTTATAAACAAAGTCATTTCATCTGACAGGAATGCTGAGACTGTATGTTATTGTCTTCATTTTTTATATAAGAAAGTTGAAATCATAATGGTAAATTAAAATTCACTGGTAGGTGACAAAACGATGCCTAGAAAATGCTAAGAGAAGACAGTGCATTTTATATGGAAAAACTGAGGTTTAATGATGGATGCATCATATCACAGTTATTAAGTGGCATTGTTGAACCTCAGACCCAGGTCTGATTAAAAGCCCAAAATTTCAATGAAACCAAAAGCTTGTTCTTTGAAAAATAAACAAAATAGACAAAACTCCAGTTAGGCTCATTAAGAAAAAGAGCAAGAAAAGTCAAATAATAGGATCAAAAATGAAAGAGGAAGAATTACAATAGATGCTGCAGAAATTGGATAACAGGAGATTAAGAACATTTATATGCAAACAGGTTCAACAACATAGATGAACAGATTCTTAGAATTATATAATAATCTAAGAATGGATAAGGAAGAAATAGAAAACCTGAATAAGCTAATCACAGGGAAGAAAATTGAAACAGTAATTAAAAATCTCACAAAAAACAAAAGTCAAGACCAGATGGCTTTACAAGTTCTACCAAACTTTTAAAAACGAACTAATATCTACCCTGCTCAGATTATTTCAAAAAATTGAAAGAGAAGAAATATTTCCAAACACATTTTAAAAGGCCAACAGACTAATACCAAAACCAAAGACAATACAACGGGAACTTCAGGCCAATCTCTCTAATAAACACAGATGCAAAATCCTCAACAAAATTTTAGCAAATCAAATCCCACAATGCATTAAAAGATTTATGTATTATAACCAAGTAAGATTTACACCAGAAACACAAGGATGGTTCAACGTCCAAAAATCAATTAATGTAATCACCACATCAACAAAAGGTAAAGAAAAATCATATGATCATATCAGTAGATGCTGAGAAAGCATTTGATAAATTCCAAATCCATTACGGCTTTAATTTTTCTTTTCTAGAAAATCAAACCATTTTCACAATAACTTTAGCCAAATCTATGCCTCTGGCTATGTTTTATACCGATGAATTGCAATTGTATAATCTTTGTACCATTTGATAAGGTTGCTGTTGGAAAAACATTCTTGGGGTGGTGGAGCTTCTCATATCTCTCTGTGTCTATTATTCCACTTAAACTTCGTAACAATGCTGGAAAGTGAATGTTCTTTTCTGTGAGGCAGTGATTCAGGAAGTCATTACATATCAGTAGGTCTCTGCTCTAAAAAACTCTCAAGGTTTTAGCCAGCCTTCATTTCCCTGCACTTTCTGCCCCTATGAGTTCAGTACTATATTCTTATGATCAGTAACTTTCTTGCATGTCAACTTTTCCACTTGCCTATGGTTCTTGAAGTTTGATTTGGGCCGTTCATTCCCCAAAGTAGTTCAGGCAGCTCTGCCAGTAACAGGAATGTGGTCAGGAGAAATATCCACCCCTGATTGGGCCTGAAATGACTATACAGGCCAAATGCTTTAATTTGGAGGATATGAGATGATTATTGAGAGGATAGAAAAGATTCACTGTTGTATATTGGGAGGGCAGGGAGGTAGTGCATCCTTATGGAAATTTCTGATTAATCAGACTGGCTTATGGTCTGTAGGCTTGGCTCGGTAAATAGAAAGCAGATGCTGCTGTGGGACCTTCTAGAGTAAAGAAATAGGTGGAATGACTTCAAACTGTAACAATCTCAATGCAAAATATTTGAGGAAATGATGGTGAGTTTTAGATATTTTATTAAAATTAGCAGGAGTTGGGGGTTATAATATCTTACTGTTTTCAGAGAAAGTTGCCTAAAATGTTTCAAATAAACTTTCCCAATATCCTTGTCCAAAACAAATAACAACAAAAAAAAATAGGGGAATGGAAATATGCAAAGTGCATTCTTGTTCTTAAGAGTAAGACACATATTCAGAGTGTGAGGCATGTGCCAGGTAGTCTATAACTGTTGTCTCATTGAATACTCATTTTCAGAAATCTTCGATTAGTTGGCATACGTGTGTGTGTGTGTGTACTCACATAAATATGTGTGTATATGTACATATAAAATCTTTGATATGTGGAAGGGAGGCAAGAGCATGAAATAACTTGCACTGGATTGCACACTGATAAAGGAGAGGCCCCAATCTGACAAGCAGAAGTTAGACTGGAACCGGGTGATCTGAGCTTAGTTTCAGGTGGTACTAATCCCAACTCTGTCTTTGCTGACTACAATGCCCTGAGCAAGTCATTTAAGTGCTCTGTGCCTCAGCTTCCCCAACTGTAGAGTAGGGATGAAATACTGAATATACAAACAGACAATGGTCGGGCAATACATAACAGAACTCTAACCCTGGAACTCTGCAGCCACCAGTGCAGGAAATCAAACACCACTTCCGAAGCAATCTGTTCAGAACTTTTAGGGCTGAACAAATGATTGCCAGCTTCCTTAGGTTTTTTTGTTTATTTGTTTTGTTTTTCCCTTCTAGAGAAATGCAAATATATTCCCCAAACAAATCCTATTAGATACTCCAATTCTAACTAGCCTTCTTCCTGCTGGTCTGTGTTCTCATTACCCTGCTGGCCTTGGAGCTGAGCTTCTACTTGCTCAGATCTCATATAAGATGCTTCTGTAAACACATACCTGCTTCCCCAAGCCAGAAGCCTCCAATCAGAACATAGATGAAACTTGTTCCTTTTTGAAGCTTCCCCACAGTGCTGCCTGTCTTTGAGTAGGCCAAATAAAAGGGATGGTGGGTGTTCACTTCCTATAGCAAGGCCTTAACAACTTGTGTTTGTTCTCATTTGGGAGGTCTTCTGTTATTTCAGCAAGTACAATAGTAGTATCAAGTTCACAGGATTTTCTTGAGGATAACTATAAGTAAGGCAAGTGTTGCTTAAACCAGAACCTGGCACATTTATTAAGGACACACAAAAGTAGTTTTTAAAATAATAACTTCACAATGAAAAGTGGTAAAGCAGATTCTGAAAAATTCTTAGCACATGAAAATGTTTAAGACCTAGCATAGCATGAGATGGGGATTTGGTTGGCTAGTTAGTTGAAACTCTTCTCTGACCTGTCCTGAGCAATCCTGTTATTCACACTCTATAGAAGAGGAATCTGAGACACAGCAAATTTGAAATTTGAGGAAGAAGTTGGACTCCAAAATCCATGCTATTTTCATTTCTCATGCTTCCTTTTTTTTTTCTTAAAGCTTTATTTATTTATGCATACAAGCTGGGGTACAGGCCAGAGGTATGGGGCGGTGAGAGGGTTCACCAGAGACAGCGGGTAGCAGAACAGGCAGATCATCGGAAATACACTGCTGAGGGGAGCAATGGGCAAGGCAGGAGAGGTCTGCCTCACCATGTGGGAATCTCCCTGACTGGGCGTCAAACTCGCATCGCAGCTGCCAACAGCTCTGCAGTGCAGCGCTTAACTGCTGCGCCACCAGGGAGGCCCTCTCATGCTTGCTTTTTTATGATGATTTTTTTAAAAAGGTCCCATTAGAGTGGTCTGCTTCTTAGGGGGTTGAGAAATCTTGGTCTTTATATTGGAACAGAATGGGTAAGTGACATGATTCCGACAGTGAGTCCACAAGCCATATTTATATCACGCAGTAATGTTATGGTTGGACTTTCTGAGGAGGCAAATATACCTCTAGTTTGAAATGAAATGGTTTAGGGTTAATCCCCAAGACAGAAAAACCCAAAACGAAGTATTTCCCAACCCACTGGCATAAAAGATAGACAGATCTGGCTTTTTAATTGACAGCTTATATCAATTACCTAGATGAAGAGAGAACCCAGGTTAGGGATGGTTAAAGATATGTATACTATTGTATAAAAGACTGTTTAAATATAATACAGGAAAAGATAAGAAAGACACCAGAGAAATGAATCTCTATTCTGATGATGCGCTTTCTTGGAAACAAAAAAAGTAAGAATCATTTGATGACACTGGAGCTCAGTGGGGAATAAAAATATGAAAGGGATTGTCTCTCTCCTATTTGGTTTCCTTATAGTGCTGTTATAAGTGAAACCATTTGATATTTTTCTCTTTCTTTCTGGCTTATTTCACTGAGTATGATCCCCTCTAATTCCATCCATGTCACTGCAAATTGCATGTGTTTATCTTCTTTCCATGATGAATAGTATTCCATTGTGTATATGTAACACATCTTCTTGATCCAATCATCTATTTTTGGACATCTGGGTTGCTTCCATATCTTTGCTATTGTGAACAGTGCCACAATGAACATACGGGTGTATGTATCCTTTCGGATTAGTGTTTTTGTGTCCTTTGGGTAAATTCCCAAAGGTGGGATTGCTGGGTCGTATGGAAGCTCCATGTCTAGCAGTTTGAGGAATCGCCATACAGCTTTCCATAGCGGTTGGACCAGTTCG
>PVIJ01003652.1:93816-130912 GCA_004024925.1 Scalopus aquaticus
CATTTTTTGATTGGGTTATTGGCTTTGTTTTTGTTGAGTTGTGTGAGTTCCTTGTAAATTTTTGTTATCAGTCCTTTATCAGATGTATTGTGTGCAAAGATCTTTTCCCAGTTGGTAGGGTGTCTGTTAGTTTTGGTTAATGTCTCTTTTGCTGTACAGAAGCTTTTTTATTTTGATGTAATCCCATCTGTTTATCTTGTCTTTCACTTTCTTCGCTTTGAGGGATGTGTCTTTCAAGATTTTGCTGAGATGTATGTCGTGTAGAGTTTTGCCTATATTTTCTTCAGTTGGTGGGGGGGAGGGAAGGAAAAGGGCACACAATGGAATAGAAAAGAACACAAGGGACCATGGAGATGAATCACAGATGAATTTGTGGTGGGCTACCCAAGAGGAATACAAAATGTAAAAGACATAAATAACAATAAAAATATATATTTAAAAAATATGAAAGGGACATGATGAGAACTTCTAATCCACAGTAACAATTCGTTTTGCTATAGGAGACAGAAAAAACTGATACTAGATCTGGGAAGCCCATAAGTGGGTGAAAGATGAATAAGCAAATATTTTAAGAGAAAGTTTAAACTGCTAAATTAACAAAGAAACTTTCGATATACAGGAGATATTTCTATTCTTTTAACACGTATTCTGATTGGAGCATTGAATGACCTTTAACCAAAGCAATGGTTCCCAAATCCACTTGTATTTGTATAAGTTAATTGTGTTTTCTTGTTTAAACTGGTAAATTTGGTGGGAGATCATTTTCCACCCTCATTTCCACAATAAAGACATAAAAAAATAACAAACAGTCCCGAAGGTGGAAAGGACAATCCCAGAGTCCCTAGCACCTACAATCTCAGACCACAAAGCTGTGGAAGTACTAAGAGAGGGGCTCACTCATCCTCTGATTTTCACTATTCCTCACCACATTTGGAATGCCTGTCCTTTTGGGAACTGAAATTCTGAGGACTATCCTTACATCAGACAGATTTCTCTAAGGTAAACAAATGAAGAAAAAACACAAGAAATGTTGACATTTCAATGACTCAAAAGAAAAGAAATTTACATAAAGAATTAAAGAAAATCTCTCCCTATACAATCAACTAAAATCAACCAAATACAAATAACACTTTTGTAAAATGTTTTTTCAGCATCTTAACAGCATTTGCGGAACTAGTGTTAAGGGGCACTCAGGGGTAATAGTCATCAACCTCTGTGATCCTCTGGGTGTTATGGAACTCCACTGTGATGCACAGAGAAGCACATAACCCACCTCTATTGCTTGAAAAAATAAGTAAAACAGAATCTAGTGGAATCTTTAAAACTAGCCATTTATAGAAAAAAAAAAAGGTGTGAGGAGAAAGGACAAGTTGATTGACTCAAAAATATGCAGGACATTTTACAAGATAACTGACTGGTATAAAACAAGTCAATAAGGAAAGGATCCCCCTAGATAAGGAAAACCTTGGGAGAAAGGAACCAAATTGTGTGTGGGGACTTGGCTTGGATTCTGATTTAAATAAATGGCAAAAATATTTATGGCAAAAATATTTTTAGAAATATTCTAAGGATCTAATAACAAAATTTGATATTGTGTGATACTGCAAAATATTTGTCAATTTTATTAGAGACAATAGTGGTGTCATGGTGCTTATGTAAGAAAATATTTTAGATTATTTTATTCTATTTTAGATTTGCATACTTAAGCATTCAGGGATAAAATAAAACCACTCAGATTTAGGTAAATTAACATTTCAATTATGGAGATTTTCCAGAGATTCAAGTAAAATTATGTAAAAAAGTTAAAATAACCAAAATATAATGTAGAGATGATAATAATAACATCAAATAAAGTTGCAAGAAAGAGAAAGTATTGCTAAATTTGGCAAAGTAGGTGGTAGATGTAGTAGTCATGAATGATAACTGACTATTCTCGGAATCACATAACATTAAAATATTAAATAATATATTAGAAGAGAATATTAACAAAAAATATCTGATAAGAAATTAGTATGCATGTCCTAGAATCTGGACAAGTATGAAAAATTGTCAAGGTTATAAGAGATAGTATAATTAATAATCTTGGATATCTATCTTTCTACCTAGTTAACGATCTATTTAATCTACCTATCATGGATTACATTTATTAAAAACATTTAAAATGCAAAATACAAAAATCATTATCTTGAGTCACAAAGCAATCTCAATAATTGCAAAAGGGTCATTTTGCAGCTAGCCATTTTTTTACTATAGTGCAATAAAATGCACTATTATTGATGAAATATTTTTAAACGTCTACTTGGAAACTGAAAAAAACACAGCTAAATAACACTAGAGTGAAAGAAGAAATTAAAACTACAATTAAGAATGATTTAGAAAAGATTATTATGATTAGAATGAATCTCAAATTCTAAGGGACCAAACCTGTATCAAACACATTTCATAAAGAGTAAGAATACATGACCTATCCTATTTACAATATTGACCTAAAAAAAGCATAATAAATATATAAGCTGAAATTCATAAATTTGAAATAGAACAATTTATAAATAATATTTATTTCTGACCATACTAACAAAACAAAGGAGAAAACAAATGTACAACATTAAGAGTGAAACAGCATATATAATTGTAGAAACAGGAAAAATTTAACTATTAGAGATGACAAAAGTAAGATTAAAGATAAATGTGAGTATATTACATTGTTTATTATAAGACAAAGGTCCTCACATTGTACAATTTTTTTCTTAAAAGAGTCACATTTAATAACAAATAACCATAAAGCTTTAAATGAAAGAAGGCAGAGCTCTACCAAGTGATTACAACCACAAAAAAAGGTAAAGATGGTAACATTATCTAGCCATGTAGCCAAAATCTAAGACTGAAGTATAAAATAAAATCAAGAAGTTAATTTCAATGAATAATAGTACAATTCACAATGGAAATACAGCAGGCATGCAACTTAACATGTCAATAATATAGCTCAGAAAGAATTAAATAAAAAAGACAAGAAAAACAAAAGTCTACAAAAATGATATGTTATGAGAAAATTCTTGAAAAATATCTTTTTATGGATTCTTGCATTGCCATGTGAAAATCATCCTTTTCTTTGAAAACAAATGGAATTAATAAACTATGGCAATTTTTCCAAGTTCCATGTTCCTTCCCAGAGAGATCATGTAATATTTGCAAAATTCCTTCGAGCACTCTCTCTCTGTCTGGAAATGATGCTTGCATGCTGTTTAATCTTTCTGTTAGAGAAAAAGCAAAACAAACAAAGATGGTCCCTTAGCATTTCGAATGTAATGGCATTATGATTTGATGTCACCCTCTGATTTTTCCCCAGGAGGAATAACATAGGGAACATATTCCACCATCTTTGAATCAGCACCTGACAGAGCCAATCAATGTTTACTTATTTCATCAATGCAAATTTCTTAAGTCCCCCTTTCTTTCAAGTCAACTATACCAACTTGGCACTATATTATAGTATCTTATACTATAGTATACAGTATTCTATACTATACTATACAGTATATAGTATAC
This sequence comes from Scalopus aquaticus, assembly GCA_004024925.1. NCBI lineage: Eukaryota > Metazoa > Chordata > Mammalia > Eulipotyphla > Talpidae > Scalopus > Scalopus aquaticus. The sequence continues at coordinate 97,363 of PVIJ01003652.1, forward strand.
CATAGTATAGTATACTGTATATAGTATATAGTATACTATAGTATACTATATAGTATAGTATAATAGTATAGTATACTATAAATGTGACTCTTTTATACCATAGTATAGTGTAATAATATAGTATACTGTACTATAGTATAGCATAGTATATAGTATAGTATATACTATATATACATATATATGTATATATAGTAGAGTAGAGTAGAGTAGAGTAGAGTATACTAACTATACTAACTTGAACTGCATGATTGTAGGATAAAACAGTTCTTTTTCCTCTACAGCAAAGGGATTACAGCAAGTTGGGTGATAATCTCAATGCTTCTTGGTTCCTTTTTATTTGGGTTGAACTCTGTCTTTTGAGTCCATCTAACCTCCATATTGTTTTTAAAGAATTCAAAGTAGTCTCACCTAGAAAAATAATTATTTCCCCTTTTGGCAATGATAAGAATGATAGAGAGCTTTCAACAACTCTCCCCAAAACTGAAAGATCAAATAGACAGAAAAAGAAATAAGGATTTAGAGGTTTGAAACACACTAAACTTAAATTTGGTTTAAATGGGATGGCTTGTAAATCTTGTCAGAGACAGAAGTGAAAGTGGTTTAAGAAATAGAATTTTTTTTACTTTACAAAAAATGCATTCTTTTAAATTATCAAATCTTTATCATAATGGGCTGAAAGTACAATATAAAAAAATTCAAGAGTAGAAATTCTAACTGTCCCATCTTCTGATTCATTCATTCATTAACTTAGTCATTCAATATTTAATGAGTTTCTATCATTTGTCAATAATATACTAGATGCTGGTAATGGAGTCATTTGTTAAATAAACAAAACATAATTCTTAAACATGTTTTGGACAACTCAAAAAATTTCTCCTATATAATTCTGGGATCTAAGAATACACAAAAAGTGCAATTACAAACTATATAGATCATTTATGATAATTGTATAAAATTTTAGTGAAAACTGTACTTGGGAAGTTCATAGTATTTAAAGACTTTGTTATTAAAGAAAAAAATTTAAGTAATTGAAAGCAGCCCCACTCCTCACAAGCAAGGAGTGTCTCTCTGCAGTTGCCAGGGGGTGGATGAACAAGGAAACACTGTGCATAGCTCACAGCTGGCAGTATAGGTCTGGAAAATCCCTGGAATTGAGAACTCAGACTGTTCCAGAAAGTCAGGCCACTGCAAGTGGTGATGTGCAGGTGCCCCTTCCATAGTTGTCCTGCGGGGGGAGTGGAGAGACAAGAGTGGGGAGTGGGGGAATAAATGTTTAAATAAATATTTATTGAGGTAACATCATTTTATAACATTATATAAGTTTCAGGTATACAGCATTAGAATTCAACATCTACATGATCATGTGTATTACATCATGATCACTACCAAAATCTACTTTCTATACATTACCATACAATTGAACCTTGTCACCCATTTCAAGCACTCCTGAATTCCCTTCCCTTCTGGTGACCACCAGTTTGGCCTCTGTATCTTTGATTTGGTTTAAATGAGATGGCTTGTAAAGCTTCTCAGAGCCAGGGGTGGAAGTCTTCATTGGTTGATGTCCACCTCTTCCTTCTAAATCCCCCTTCTCAACATAGCAATTCTTCCTGCCTTTCCCAATACTCATTTCCCCTTTATAAAGAACTTTTCCCTGGCTATCTTTTTGAACTTCCAATTTACCCCCTGCCCATCTTAAATGGCATTACTATTGTTTACTACTACTACTACTACTACTACTACTACTACTACTACTATTACTACTACTACTACTACTACTACCACCACCACCACCACAGATACCACAGCTATTGCTTTGACTACTGCCTTTATTTAGCACCCATTCTGTGCAAAGCAAGATACCATACATGACATGATTAGCTTAGTTGGTTCTCTCTACCATCCTGGATAACTGGGACCATTTTTGTCTTATTTTCCTGAGAAGGAACAGGCTTGGAACCTCAATGTGTTTCCCATCACTATTGTAGCAAATTACTTCAAGAGCAGAAGCTTAAAACAACACACATGCATTACCTTATTCTGGAGGTCAGAAGTTTGAAAACTGGGACTCGCTGAACTAAAACCAAGAGTTAGCAGCGCTATATCCCTTTTTGGAGGCTCTCAGAGAGAATCTGTTTCCTTATCTTTTCCTATTTCCTAAAAGCTACCCAATACTCCTCGACTTATGATCTCCTTCCATCTTCAAAACCAGCAATTCAGGAGTGAATCCTTCTCACAAAATACATCACCCTGATCCATCTTCTACCTCAGTCTCTCATTTTGAAGGACTACTGTGGTATATTGGACTGATCTGGGTAATCTACAATACTCTATCTGAAGATTAGCTGGTTAGCAACCCTAATTCTATCTGCACTTTTAATCTCCTTCTGCTGTATATATAGCATATTCATAGGTTCTGAGCATTAAAACTTGGGCATCTTTGGGAGGGAGGCATTATTCTGGCTTCCAAAATGATATCATGCAACTTGCAATAGGAGTTAATAGATGGCATTTTTTTCTAAGACCTTCTTCTGTGACAGACACTATAATGGACACTGGCAGATCACATATAAATGAGACAAACCTTGCCCTAGACAGTCTCACAAGCTTGTGGGAGAGAATGGCTTATAAATGTTAATAATTGTAAGGGTGAATGAGAAGGAAGTATATGCAAGATGCTATGAGTACACAGAGAAGGGAGTGAATTTTACAAGAGTGGAAGGCAGTGTGGGATGGGGTTAGAGAAGATGTGTGAAATAATCTGAAGGATAATCAAGTCACTAGGCAGAGATGGGGACAAGGAATAAATCATGTACAAAGAATGATTGGTGAGGGGCTAAGAAAGTAATTCACATTGGTGGGTCCAGGGTGAATGTCTAGGGAAAAGATGAGAACTACGTTCTCTATTCACTAGGAAATAGGTTTTCATAATAAAGGATCTTAGTAGCCATGCTAGGGTTGTGAATATGTGGTGGAGAAAACAGTGTTATCAAAGAATTTCAAGGGAGGGAGGACCATGGTCAAACTTGTACATTGGGTGCTTCATTCTTGTAACTTCTCATAATTAGTTGGCAGGTTGGGTGAGGTGAGGACAATGTCCAGGTGAAAGACAGTAAGAGGCTATGGATGATCAAGGGGCATGGGAATAGAATGCAGAAAGCACATTGAAGACATTTTTGTGATTTCAATAGACATTGGTGAGTATGTAATGAGAAAGGTTATAAGATGAGTTGCAAAAAAAGAATAGAGTCAGAAAGTACCCAAAGTCACTCTATATTCAAAGTACATGGTAGCATCCTAAAAAGAGGTAGAATTTCATCAAACCTCATCCAATCATTCATTGCTAAGGTTATTTTAAATCCAGCATCATATATTTCTAGGGATAGAAACTCCTTTTTAGAATTTGAATCTCGTTACTAAATCATGAGAACTATCTAGCGGTGACAGGTATGACTGCAGCTGTTCAAACGTGTGTGTGTGTGTGTGTGTGTGTGTGTGTGTGAACCTGGGGGGAGGTGTGTCATTTCTAAATCATCTGCTCATGTCACTAAAGAATAGGGCGCCCTTTCTACCTCCACGTAGGACTGCTATGAGCAGAGAAACAGCCTTCTGTTTCTTCCTTAAGCCACCTTGTCATCTTTCTACTTCTTGTAGGGAAAGCTAGATCTGGTATTCTAATGGCCAGTCTGATAATTGTTGAAACTGTTGGAAGGAACTACGTCTTAATTGTCTAGTGTTTGTGTGTGTGCTTACATGTTTCTGTAGGTGTTGTTCATGTTCAACTATTTGGTTTTTTTTTTTTTTGGGGGGGGGGCAGCCAGGGGTTGATATCCCACCCATTGAGAAAGGGTGAATTTTCTTTCTCTTTTTTTTAATTTATTTTTTATTTATATCCTTTACATTATTTTGTATTTCCCAGAGGTTTCCCACCACCAATTTACCCATGAACCATCACCACAATCCCTTGTGCTCTTTTCCTCCCCCCTCCCCTATAGAATGTTGCTTATTTATGGTTGCCTGCTAGTTTTTGTTTTTGTTTTGTGTGTTGTTTTCTCCTCCTGATCTCTTATTTGGCTCCCCTATATTCCTCCTATAAGTGAAACCAATGTCCATCTATTGTGTGTTTGTGTTACACTTCCAGATTTAACACATAAAAATAATAGAATGCACTGTTAAATTTGAATTCAGGTAAACAGCAAATCATTGTTTAAGTATAAGTTTGACTCACTCATGTTTGTGTATGCAATATCTAGGAATTATTTATACTAAAATATTATTCATTGCTTACTTAAAATTCAAATGTGAAAGCCATGTGTCTGTGTATTTGCATGAGTTTTTATGTGTTTTGTGTTTGTGTGCCTATGTTTGTATGTATCTACATGTGTTTGTGCATACGTATATGTGTGTGTGTTTGTGAGTCTTGGTATAGGAATCCTAATAAAAGATTTCTCTTAAACCCTAGGAAAGAATTCTCCCCTCAGGAAAAAAAGGAACCTGATTTTTCTCTATTATTAATTAATTTTGACTTTGATCAAGTCACTGCAAAGTGAAGAGGTTGAATAGATTCATTCACTTAAATATTTATTAACCATTCTAGGAGCAGAAGGCACAAAGGGAAATAATTCAAAGAGGCCTCACAGTCCAGAGAAAAGACATTTATACAAGTGATGAGGTTGCAATGTAGTAAATGCCACAATAAATGTGCAAACCAATCCCCTATGACTGTGGCTGTGCCTTCTGGTCTTTGTGTCTATGAAGCTCAGCCTGTGTGAGGCAACGGATATTTCAGTGTGATTGTCACTCGAAATCTTTAAATTATGATTATTGGTAAAAACATGTGTGCTGCTCAGCTAAGTACAGATGATTACTCAGGCATCGACTGAGGAAAGCAGTGCCCTATCCATCATGTTTGCTTGTTTTAATACTAGCAGTGTACACGGAAACCAAGAAATGTCACCGATTTCTGCATTTAAAGCATTTCCTATAAGCCCTCCTGGGCAGCAGACCTCACTGCTTTACAGGGTTGCCTGTTTCCCCAAAGAGTATCTGAACTGTTTCAGTTGGTTCCTGAAGCTTAAGTTTCTCCCTGTTCTAACACTTCTTTGCTCACCCAATATTTTTTAAACTGTTTTTCAAGATAAAATTATATGGTCATCTGGAAGCTGAGATATTGGCCATTCTGGCTTTAAATCTGTCTCCTGTGAGCATTCCCACCCCTAGAAGCTGTCTAATATCACAATTGCGGAGTTAAATGTGGGGGGTGGGGGAGTCTAGGTCCAATGGCAAATAGGTAGAAGACTGACCAAACTCTTATGACAAAGAAGCCTCAGGGGTGGTCACAAGAAAGACGTTTATTTCTCACTCCCCTAGCTGTCTGTGCCCAAACTGTCTTGTCAGACATGGCAGCCACAGAGGGACAAGGAGTCCAGTTCCTTTTGCCTGTTTCTTTGCTGTCTTCAGTCCATGGCTGCCAGCCCAGCAACATGCTCACCCCCCAACCAGCTGAAGGAGGGGGAGGAAGGAAGACAAGTTCAGTTCCTCTCAAAAGGCAGACCTTGAAGTTGCATGCCTCACTTTTCCCCAGGGGCACAAGTGAGAACATGGACAAACCTACTTCAAGAAAAGCCACAAATGTGACCTTCATCTGGGCCCCCATAGTGCTTCTATCTCTATGGAAGAAAGGGAGAGTGGATATTGCAGCAACTGTCAATGTCTGCCTAAAGAACTTGCCTTGGAATATTTAAGAGCACTCAGGCAAATAGCTTTCGGAATACACCAGTGCTTCTATAATTGGGAGGAGCAAGAAAGAAGACTAATGAACACTCACTGTTCCACACTGTGAGAACCATGTAGATCATGCTATTTTATTTAAGCCTGACATTGAGCCTGAGTGGTGAAGTGACTTGCCTACTGATAACTAAAGGTGCTAAAGGGAATGTGGGGACCCAGTAACTCTCCCCCCATCCCATTTCATACTGTTTCCTATAATATGAACATAATATGGCTGTGTCCTGGATCTTTAGCGATTGACTTAGCATCACAAACACCCTCATCTAGGTCCTCTCTGCATGGCCAAAGCAAAACAGGAACTACATTCCCCAGAATGCCATCCCCTGAAGGTCCCAGCTTAAAGCATCACTGAGAGAGATCTGGAAGACAGAAGAGAAGTAAGACCTTCATCCTGAAGTGGTGGTTGTACCTAAACACATGGACAGATGGAGCTTCATAGAAACTTTCCCCAGTTCCTAAGAACTGGTAGTTTTAGTGTTTCAGGCCAAGATCTTGCTAGTGACTTCTCAGACCTTCACACACTGGTTCTATCAAGTTACATAAATCCCTCATTACTATCTAAGACTCTCCATGCCTGGAGCACATACAAAGAATGTGAAGTTATGAGGTAGGACAGAGTTCTCTTATATGGCAGGAAAGTTGAAACTAAAACTGGATGAACTGGATTTGAATCGTGGCTTCTCCTGCACCATGCATGACCTTGAGTATATCACTCAAACTATGTGAGCATCAACATATTTTATTTATCAAGTTGGTATAATAATATTTACAAAGTCATTGGGATGATCACATGTGATAAAAATGTTAACTACAGCTAACCAGAAAGTTGGATGTTATTGTTATAATTACTACTAATATTATATTATAGGCACTATTCCATTTAATCCTAAAATGACTATGGTTACTATTATTATTTCTATTTTACAAGTGGATACAAAATCGCTAATAATTTCAAGAACCCAACATGAAATTGGTCTATCTGATGAGGTAACTGGTCTCTGGGTACTTTCAAGGAAAAAGATCAAGGACAATTTAATTGGGTTGACTATACGCTCCAGGAGACATTTGGCTCTGACTGAAGGCATTGTCCCAACTGGAGACTGGATACTAATGGCATCTAGTGGGTAGAGACCAGAAATTCTGTTAAACACCCTCCAATGCACAGGATAGTCCTCTATCCCCCATGCTTCATGCCCCCACAAAGAGCTGTCTGGTCCCACTCAATAGTGTTGCTGTTGAGAAGCCTTGCTTTAGAGTCCTTATTTGGGCTATATGGACTCTCTTTAAGGCTATACTGTCTAATAAGGCAGTCACTTACCACCTGTGACTATTTAAATATAAATTAGCTAAATGTAAGTAAAATTAAAATTATATCTCCTCAGTCATACTAGCCATATTTCAGGTGCTCAGTGGCACAGGTGACTAATGACCACCATATTAAACAGTACAAGTTTATAGAACATTACCGTCATCCTGAGTTCTTTTGCATGGTTTTACTGTGGAATTTTCTACTTTGAAATTCTGTTAAATAATTCAAGTTGTAGGTCCTTGAATACTGCAAGACACAAAATATTAAAATAATGATTTTTAAGAACATAAAAAGTATGGCATATTTGTTCACACCATAAAAATGATCTTTAAATATAAACATTTCTAATGTATTTGATGACTTAACTCCATAAGATTTTGATTTGTTTATAGGTCATTAAAGCTGTGAAGAGAATAGAAATTAAACATAAAATTGGCAAAGCCACCACCAACTAAAGTTCAGTAAAAGATCTTGAGACAACTCTGAAATTATATTTGATACCAAAGATTTTTATGAAATAGAAACTTTGAGTTTAAAATAAGGTTTGTCTAGTATTTTTTCATTTATATTTGTGGAATTCTTTTTATAAGCCACAAAGTTCTTAGAGAATCTAATACTACTACTAGCCATTGAGAATATAAATATAAAGACATAATCTCTACATAACTCTACATAGCTCATGTAAGTCTACTGTGTTCCACTGATGCCTACCTCCACTCCCATTTCAAAGGTTAGGAACTTGAGGTCTTGATAAACTTGTCCAGGTTCACACAGTGACAGAATCTGAACCAAAGACAAGCCTTATACATTCATTAAGAATTATAATTCACAAAAAAAAAGTAGTAAAGGAGCTACAGTCTACTATATGATGTAAGATATATTTGCACTACTCCAATTCTGTTGGTCATCTATGACGGGAGGGCAAAGGACAGTGCTACAAAACAATGGAATGACCTTCAAAATCATCTGAGGGTAGAATAAAGAAATGCAAGTCCGTTTAATATTCCACAGACCAGTCTGGGAAACTCTGAATGAGGAAGTGTGGTTTGTTCTTATTTCTGATTTATTATTTCTATCAATACGTGTGTAGGGTAGGAGGAAGAGTTACCAAGGTTTTCCGCATACCCCTGATGGGTCTCTGTAGGCCTATGCATGTGCCTGATGGCAAGCACCTGAAGAAGGGCGGGGCATGTAGCGTGGCGTGCATAGCATGGTGTGGTGTGCGCATGCGCGAGGCAGAGACACAGCGAGCATGAGGAAGAAGAGAGGGGCAGCAGCAGCGGGAGCACACAGCAGGAGAGGCGGCAGCAGCAGAGAGCCCCAAAAAGCTGAAGATTTGCTGGGGCTAAGAGGTCTGCTAGCCTCCTGGCTCCCCCACTCCACCCCACCCCTGGTCACCCTACCTGCCTTGTACCTGGCTGCCTCACAAGAAAGATGTAATAAAAAGCCTAAAAAGCCACTGAGGACTCCAGGACTCCTCCTTTTGACCTGTCTGCACAGCTCCATAGCGACCCTGCGCCTGGTGTTTTCCTGCTGGCACTACAATTGGCATAGTTTTGGCAGGATGAATCAATGCAGATGGGCATGGAGCCCTCCGAATACCTCAGGTGGGGCTGAGGGGTGGCAGACCGAAAGCTGGACAACACTGGAGGCACCATGGCAGTATAGGTGGTGACCAAAGTCCACGAGCTGCAGAAAATGGACAAGGTCTGGGAGCTGCGGGACAAGACCTCAAGTGGAGGAGGAAATGGCCCTCAAGGACCAGCCCAGGACCCCTAAGGCAGCAGAGTCCTCGGGAAAGGGAAAGGACCACGATTCAGAGCTTGCCCAGTACTGACGCAAGGAGAAAGGCCAATGGATTGGGACGAACAATCCCACCAGGCAGTGGTGGAACTCTGGCAAGTTGATGTTATGTTTCTGGGACCCTGGGGGTGGAAGGTATTGTTTGTACACCTCAGAGGATGGGAATCAGGCGGTAGCTGGCGGGTCTCAGTGGCCAAAAGCAGCCTATGCACTGCCCAGAACTCCCAGGGGCACAGCCCAGAGAGGCAATGGCCACTGCAGGCAGTAAGGGGTAGACCTGAGAGCAGCCCAAGACTGGCTGAGGGAGGAAGCCCTCACCAAGTTCTCTGCAACCAAGCCAAGTTCTCTAAGCCAACTTAGATAAGGCAAAATGTGGTGCCAAGGTTGGGAAGCCCTGAGTGGCTGTTAAGTGGTATGGTAAAGAAGGCCAGTGAGTCTCTTAAAATCACCTGTGTGTGATGCCCTGTTCACGACTGAATAAGGGTGAGGTGCTGAGGAGCCTGTCCTTGGGGGACAAGTGGGAAACATGGCTGGTGGTGGTGGTGACGACAGCCAAAGAGGGGACCCAAGAGAAGTCACATGTGGAGCTTGTGTCCATGGATCCCTGACCCGTGTGTGTGTGTGCAGAGGGTTGGCCTGAGTGCAGGTTCTGTGTGTGACATTGGTGGCTGTGACAGCTGAATGTTGGACTGACAGCAGAGAGTACCCCTGGAGATTGGGCGACGACACCCCAAAGAGTAATATCACCAATTTCAAGAGTTGAGTGCAATCTGAGGGTGGATGAGGAGTGTGGCTTGTGGATGAGACCACAGCCGGAGAAGGCCGGGAAACCTGACGGCTCCTGGCCTGTGATGGCAGATGCTGTGAGTGGGTCCCCCCTGGAATGAGCAGTGCCTTCAGCAGCAAAATTGGTGGATCATGTGCTGGCATCGATAATCTTGTCTTTTGCCCATAGGTTGGTGCCCCGCCTAGGCTTATTTGTATTTTATTATGTTTATCTGTGTGGGTTATGGCTGCAATGTTCTTATTCACTGAGGAAAACTCGTGTTTTGACTGTTTGGTGAAAAACCCTGAGGGAGTGGATTGTAGGGTAGGCAGAGAGTTATCAGGGTTTTCTACCCTGATAACTACCCCCTCAGTGATGGGCCTCTGTAGGCCTATATGCGTCTGATGGCAGGCGCCTAAAGAAGGGCTGGGCGTGGCGTTGCCTGCGCTTGTGCATGTGTGAGGCAGAGACTCAGAGAGCACGAGGAAGAAGAGAGAGGCAGCGGCTGCGGGAGCACGTGGTAGGAGCAGCAGCAGCAGAGAGCTCTGAAAAGTTGAAGCTCTGCTGGGGGCTAGGAGGCCTGCTAGCCTCCTGCCCGTCCCCCACCCCCAGTCACCCTACCTGCCTTGTACCTGGCTGCCTCACAAGAAAGATGTAATAAAAAGCCTAAAAACCCACCGAGGGCTCCAGGACTCCTCCTTTTGACCCGTCTGCGCAGCTCCATAGCGACCCTGCTCCTGGTGTTTTCCTGCCACTACAACGTGCCTTTTTGAGAATCCACTGCCTTTCTCCATGCAACACTTTGCCTGTAATATTATAAACTCCTTAGCCAATTGCCTCTGTCTTTCTCATTAAGGCATCAGAAAGCACAGTTTGTGAATTCCCCTTTGAATAGTTCATTAAGTTATTTGCTTTTGTTCCTGCCTCCCCTCTCTTGTGTTCATTGTCCTTATTTGTGCTTTTTCTTTGATGCCAACGAAGAGCCTAAAAAATTCCCTTATGTAAAATTCTAAAATTCAACTGTGTATTTTACTACTAGGTTTAATTATAAGAAGTCATGCCTGTTGTATAGTTGGGCTTTTCAAAGTGCGCCATTATGTAAAACAGCAAGCAGAAGCAAAAGGTAGCAAACCTCATTGGAAGTCTATTCCACACAGAGCTATCCCTATTGAAATGGTGTAAACAGAAATAATATTGAAGAAAAATGAAATTGCCTCTAGGGCTGTGCCCTATAGATCTACTTACAAATCCCAAACAAAGTTTAGCAAGTCAAGGACACTTAGACCAGTGTCTGGAACACAGCAATCAGTTAAAAAAAATTTTGCTTAATAAGTAAAATGAAGAGATACCTTACCAAATAGGAGAAAATATTTGCATACCATACATCTGACAAAGAACTGATCTCAGAGGTCTACAAATAGCTCATACAACTCAACAGAAAGAAAACAACCCAATCAAAAAATGGGCAGAAGAGCTAAATAGGCACTTCTTCAAAGAAGACATACAGATATCCAACAGGTAGATGAAGAAGAGTTCATCATCACTTATCATCAGGAAAAGATAAATCTAAACCACAATGAGATACCATCTCACACTGGTGAGATTGGCCATATCAAAAAAGCCACAAGCAATAAGTGCTGGTGAAGGTGTGGTGAAAAGGAGCCCTCTTGCACTGTTGTTATTAATATAGACTTGTCCAGCCCCTGTGGATAGCTGTGTGGAGGTTTCAAAAAGAGAAAATGCATCTGCCATGTGACCCAGTAAATCCACGGCTAGGTATCTACCCGAGGAACACAAAAGTACTAATTCAAAAGGTATTCTGCACTTCTGTGTTTATGGCAGCACCAACTACATTAACCAATTGGAAACAATCTGAGTGCCCCAAAATAGATGAGTGGGTCAAGAGATGTTGTATTATATGTACAATGGAATACTGATAGGAGGCTAGGGAGGAAGGGACGGGCATCATAAATAATACAGAAATCTGCACGTACACATATAACGTATGCTGCACATATACACTATACGACTTATGGTCTGTTTTCTCTAAACTAAAACTAGCTTTGAGCTGAGATTCCTACCCTGATGATGCCCAAATGAGTGCTGGACATTGACCATTAGAAATTAACCAAGACCAGCAGGTGAGGATGTACCAAGGTAACCAGGAGGCTGATAACAAACACTGGCTGCTGAACATGGCAAATACCAGGAACATCAACTGATTCACTTAGTACTATTTTTGTTTAACTCACTATAACACCAGTTAGAAAAGAGGTCGCTAAATTCCAAAAACATTGTTTCTTCCTCTTGTCCCTTTGAGTTAAGGTTGATTACAGCTTCCTCCATTGCTAGTTCTTAGTTGTCTCCACATCCTTTTTGGTTCCTTCAACCCTGCCCATATCTCTGTAAACATTTGCCTTAGTTTGGACTACTATAATAGAATAGTATCAATTGGGTGACTTAAGTCATAATATTTTATTTCCCATAGTTCTGGAGGCTAAGATGTCCAAGACGAAGGCAAGGGCAGATTCAATGTCTGATCAGGGCCCTCTCCTTTTTGTTGTAACTTTACTTGGGAGAAGGGATGAGAGGTCACTCTGAAGTCTCTTTTACAAGGTCCCTCCTCCTAATACCATCATCTTCAGGGGAAGAATTTCAACATATAAATTTTAGGGGAAAACACAGGCATCCCTTCCTTAAACTCTTCAGTAGAACCAGATGTGTTAAATTTTGATTTTGGTGATCCTTATGGATATAGTAAATAAAAATAATAGAAAGAAAATGAAAAAAATTTGGAAAACCAGTTTTAAAGTAATTTGACTGTATTATTTTTAGCATTAAGGGATAAAACCACAAACATAAAAATCATTTCCTCAAATATTAAAATGGCAGTTATTGAAATTTTACTTATAGCTTTAATATATAAACGCACATTTATGTTTATAATGTGAGGAAATCAGATTGCAAAAGAAAAAATCAGAAATTCCAGCATTTAAGTTTAGAAATCTCTATCACTGTTGTCCACAGCTTAGATAATTCCAGAAAGGAATACAGTAATAATAATTATAACAACAAAATGAGTGCTATTTATTGAGACTTATTGTGTGCCAAGGAACTTTATATGATTATCTTATTTAATTCTAATAACTCTATGAGGAAGAGAAAATCCAGGAATAAAGAATTTGTGTTAACCAGGATCACAGGACAGTAGGTGACAGGAGACATACCAGAGGTGTTTCCCAAAAGTCACTAACAAGTTTGCCACTAGGAAAGTTAAGGAATGAAATACAAACTCTATTTGGCAGGGAAAAAAAATATTGGCCTCTGCTGTGGAATTTAATAGCTTAGAATTCATATCTGGTGATCTGTCAAAATAAAATAACTTTAGTAAAAGTGATTTACCAAAATCAAAATGTAGTTGTTAATAAAGTCCTGGAGATTATTACAGAGTGCACTAGTTTCTCTTCATTCTTCTTTGCAAGCTAGGTGCTTTTTATGCCACAATTTCTTCACATAGGGAATTCCATCTCTCTAAAGTTCCCCTCCCCCTCCTTTTAAAATTTTTTAAAAATTTTTATGCATACAAGCTGGGGTGAAGGTCACCCCTCCCCCTCCTTTTATGACTCTTCAATATTCCTGTCTCCCTCAATTGATAGTGAACTCTAAGAGGGATCAAGTAAGAAAGAAAACCAGCATTTGAACTGCTGTGACACGCACAATATTGCACCCAAATTTCACACATCATCTGGATGGGCAGGAACCAAATATATTCATTGTTAGAGATTCACTGCTTAGTACAGTTTACTACATGATTTTGCAGCCTGGGGCAAACACAAATTCATTCTTTGTTCTTTCGACATTGATGCACTTTGTTGCACACATGCTTAATTTACATTTTCAAAATCATATATTAATCAACTTTCTACCGTAAGGCAAAATCTGAAACAGACTACTTATATAATGCAAAAGAAAGTTAAGATACTAAAAATGAAATTAGAATATAGATGCCTAAAAGCTCCCCTGGGAAATGCTTAGACAATGAAGTGGAACTTGATTAGTGAGAAAAGCAGAAAAGAATGTCACAGGCAGAGGAAGAAACTGAGTTAGAGAGAGCCCATCATTAAAAAGACAATACAGAATCCACTTCAGGGGAAACACTAGGGGAGGTGGAGGTGGAAGAAAGCAAATTGACATTCCAATGCATCTCTTTATGCCTATTAAGATAATTCTGATTGTACCTGCAGGGAATTAATTACATCTCACAGTATTACTTAGACTCAACTTATATTGTAGGCTTGCCTTGTGGTTAAATTTACTAAGCCCAGAAAATTGTTGCCTAACTATTCTGATTTGGGTTTATGCCCTGCACCCAGTCCTAACTTTCCAATAAGAAAGTAAACCTTTACACTTCAGATAAAACACACCACCCTTAGTTTCCTTTTTTCTACTTTTATCCTGAATGTTAACCTCTGCACTGCCATTTTCTCTTAAGTCTCTCAACTGAAGGGGAAAATGTTTTTATTTATGTCTCTGGGTCTGTCTTCTGTCACCGAATTCATTTTCTCCATTGGGGCCTGAATGGTCATCTCTCTTTTCTTCTCATCACTTTTCTTCAGGAAGGACCCTTTGGTCTTCTTTCTCTCCAACCCTTCCCTTTAACACTCTCTGTCTTCTTCCATTTGATAGCCAAACTTTTTGGAGAATTGTCTACTTTCCTTATCTTCTCTTTTGTCCCAACACTCCACTAAAACTCTTCTCACTAAACTGACCAGTGACTTCTCAGTGCCATTCCCCGGGGATGTATTTGCAATCTTTATCTTTTTTTTCTCATTGCAGCATTTAAAATTTGGAACAGTCTCATTTTTAAAACACTCTCCTATATTTGCTTACACAAACTGCTGTTTCCTGGTTTCCCTCCTGTTATTCTGCAGCACTTTCTCAGTTTTCATCCTGGAATGCTCTACCTCTATGTTGCCACCCTAAACATTTCTGTTGACAAAGTTCCATCTCTAGGTCTTTGCTCACTTGATCCTCTCTCCTTAAGAAATTTCATTCATTCTCAGGTTTTTAATAATCACCATACACTGGGCATGGTCACATCTGTGTCTTTAGGGCAGATCATTCTCTTGAACTCCAAAAAGTAAATCTAATTGCCTCATTTTATTTCTCTTCTGCCCAAACTCATTTCTGCACTTTCATTGATATCTTTGTGAATGCCACTCCATGCACTCTAGTTCAAGGCAGAAATTTTAGAATTATCTTTAACTCCTCTCTTTACTCCATGCCCCACAGTAAAGCAGTCAGCCAGTCCTATTGATTCCCCAAATAACTCAATTGTAACTACTTTTGGAATTACTATTTTTCCTATCATTTCTGTTATGGGTTATGGCTAAATGCATATTAAATGGGGTTCTTTCTTCTTTCTCTTGTCTTTGTCTGGTCTATTGTCTTTGCTTGTACTAGAATTTGCAGTTTATATATATATATATATATATATATATATTTATGTCTTTTACATTTTATATTCTCCTTGGGTAGCCCATCACCAATTCACCTGTGATCCATCTCCATGGTCCCTTGTGTTCTTTTCTATTCCATTTTGTGCCCTTATCCTCCCCTCCCCCTGCTGCCCCTCCCCCCACACCCGCTGAGTGTCTCTCTCCTATTTGGTTTCCCTATAGTCCTTTATAAGTGAAACCATTCAATCTTTTTCTTTTTCTTTCCAGCTTATTTCACTGAGTATGATCCCCTCTAATTCCATCCATGTCGCTGCAAATTGCATGTGTTTATCTTCTTTGAATGCTGAATAGTATTCCATTGTGTATATGTAACACATCTTCTTGATCCAATCATCTATTTTTGGACATCTGGGTTGCTTCCATACCTTTGCTATTGTGAACAGTGCCGCAATGAACATACGGGTGCATGTATCCTTACAGATTAGTGTTTTTGTGTCCTTTGGGTAAATTCCCAAAGGTGGGATTGCTGGGTTGTATGGAAGCTCCATGTTTAGCAGTTTGAGGAATCGCCATACAGCTTTCCATAGCAGTTGGACCAGTTCACATTCCCACCAACAGTGTAGAAGAGTTCCTTTTTCTCCACATCCTTTCCAGCATTTGTTGTTGCCTGTATTTTTAATGTGTGCCATCCTCACAGGTGTAAGGTGGTATCTCATGGTGGTTTTGATTTGCATTTCCTTGATTATAAGTGATGTTGAGCATTTTTTCATGTCTGTTGGCCATTTGCTTTTCTTCTTTGGAGAAGTGCCTTTTGAGCTCTTCTGCCCATTTTTTGACTGGGTTGTTGGCTTTGCTTTTGTTGAGTTGTATGAGTTCCTTGTAGATTTTTGTCATCAGTCCTTTATCAGATGTATTGTGTACAAAAATCTTTTCCCAATTGGTAGGGTGTCTGTTAGTTTTGGTTAATGTCTCTTTTGCTGTACAGAAGCATTTTATTTTGATGTAATCCCATCTGTTTATCTTGTCTTTCACTTCCTTTGCTTTGAGGGATGTGTCTTTCAAGATTTTGCTGAGATGTATGTCGTGTAGAGTTTTGCCTATATTTTCTTCTAAAAATTTTGTGGTTTCAGGTCTTACGTCCAGGTCTTTTATCCATTTTGAGTTGACTTTTGTGCAGGGTGTGAGGAATTTCACTCCCTGATTTCAAACTATACTACAAAGCCACAATATTAAAACAGCCTGGTACTGGAACAAAAACAGACAGAAAGACCAATGGAACCAATAGAATACCCAGAATTAAAGCCACATATCTTTGAACAACTAATCTTTGACAAAGGAGCAAAGAAAATGCAGTGGAACAAGGACAGTCTATTCAATAAATGGTGCTGGGAAAACTGGACAGCCACATGCAAAAAAATGAAGCTAGAATTTGCATTTTTGAAATTAAATCTCGCATCCCTTAAAGCTGTCTCATTGCTTTCAGGATAAAGTTAAAGTGTTGTGACATGGCAATCACTGACCACTTAATGTAGCCTTCCCTTCTCCTCAGCTGGGGAGAATGGTGGCAGACCATCTCTTCCCACCCACCCCACCTCACTGCCTTAAAAACCACTCTTGATTCTTAGCTAACAACTATATTTCCCGAAAGATTAGTTAAGGACACATGTTGAAATGTATGTCTCATGCTTGAAAGGAAATTCCTTGTCCCAAACTTCTTTATTTTTTACTTCCTTAAGCTGAAACCAGACTTGGCTGACTCACCCTTAACTGCATAAAGATAGATGGCTCCCAAGCATCCTCATATAACAGAACTACCTACCAACCTCAGTCAGCCAGTTGTGTGAAAGGAAATATACCTCCATCTTATGTGAGGTATATCCTCAGGATCCTTTGTTGATCTACCTTAATATTTACCAAAACTAGTGAAGCTGCTGTCTCTTCAGGCCATTGCCCAATCTCCAATTAGATCCCCTGTTCCATCCATATCAGGCAAGTCATATTCTCTAATTCCTCCAAACTCTTTTATTCTCCGTATTTATGTACATGCTCTTCCCGCTCTCTAGAGTCAGCTCTCTTTTCTTTGCCTATCCATGCCTGAGAAATCTAGTAAGTTGTTAATTCCTATTTGAAACCTTCCCTATCATACTCATGTGTAACCCCTCCTCTCTACCCCCATATCACCCTGTACATTTTACATTTTAACACAATATCCAGCAATCATTGGTTTACCTGTAATCATTGGTTTACCTGTGTGTCTTCCCTCTAACTGTGATCATCTTGCTGTCAGGTGGCATAGAATTGGATCTCTGAGCACCAATCTCCTGAGGAGTCAAAGAAAGTCACAATGTTCCAAGTTTTCCCAGAGGAAGTTTGGGTATAGCTATGAATGTGTATGTGCATATGTCTGGAATTGAACCATCTTAACAGAAGTACCAAGAGTCTGAAAAGTCAGACTCATAGAATATAGCCAGCATTTTTAGAGAGTACTGAGAAAGAAGCTGAGGTTAAGGATTCAAGTGCCAAGTCCAGTGATCAGGAACAAGGGAGAAACTAGAAGGGTCAGGAGTGAAGTAACCAAAACAGTGCTGTAGAAGGCAGGATAATGACCCTACCAATGTCCATATACTAACCCCTTGAAACTGTGAACATATTAGACTAAATGGGAAATGGAAATTAATGGTGGAGATGTAAATAAGTTTGCTAATCAACTGACCTTATAATAAGGAGTTTGTCCTGGATTATGTCACAAAGTTTGTGGCAGACTAAAGTAGAATATAGAGAAGCTGAGAGATGGCAGTGTGAGAGGAACTCAGTCTGATGTTGCTGGCATCAGTGATGGAAGGATGCTATAAACCAAGGAATGTGGGAAACCTCTTGAATCTGGAAAAAGAAAAAAAATGGATTATTTTTTCCTAGACCCTCCAGAAATGAGTGTGGTTCTGCCCCACACTTTGCTTACAGCCCAGTGAAACCCATTTCAGACTTCTGACCTCCAGAACAGTTAGATAACAAGCATGTGTTGTTTTAAGCCACTGCATTTGTGGTAATTTGTTGCAGCAGAAATCAGAAACTACTAGAAGCATTATCAATTCAATCAATTTGGACGAGATATTTCACTTCCCTATACATTAGTCTCCTCCTTAAACTAGGAATGATATATTATCTGTGATTGTATTAAATGAGACATTATATCTCAAGATCTCAGCAAAATGTTTGGCTCATAGTAAGTCCTATGTAAATAGTAGTAATTACTAGTAATATCACCATCACTATCAACATTGCTATTAATGTTCACCAGCACATCCACTGTGAAGAGGAAAGAAGAGACAGAAAAAGAGAAGGAAAGTAAAACAATAAGTATCTATTTTGGAACTCTGCAAGCATATTTGCTTTTAGCTCTTTTAGAATGTGTCTTCTTAACTCACAGAATGCACTTCATTTCCTTCTGTTTTCTCTCTCTTGCTTTAGGTATTAAGATCTATTTTAAATTTAGTCATTTCAAAGTCTCCTTGGCATCGTGTAAATGTCACACCATTAAATATATATTCAGTGAGTGCTCAGGAAGGCTGGCTTCCTTGCCAAGAAGAGTCCCGTGGGTGGACAGGTGGAGGAATGGCTGATACCCAACTGCACGCAGACTCTGCTGACCTTACTTACCAGGACCATGTTTCCTGAGCTGCAAATCAGGATGTGTGGTCAGGCAAACATATTTTCTTCTGAGTTTTCACTATTTTTATGAAAATTTTTTCACAGGTATTAAATTAAATCACATGAAATTTAATGAATAATCTTTCTTGCAAAGAATAAACTCTCAAGTGGAAATGTAAGGAAAACATAACAGTTTTTATAATATTGGAAATCTGAATTACCTGTGGCTATCTAGAACTCAAGGTTCAGTCAACAACAGTGGGAATTTGTTTTGGTTTTGATTTGTTTGGCTCTCAAGTGTACCCTTACTCTGTTCCTCTGAGGTTTACTTCCCTCATTCTCATCAAATGATCCTGGTGAGCTGCCATTAACCCCAACTACTGGTTAATGAAGTAGACACGGACACTGACCCATCAATCATGATACCCCAGCCCCTGGCCATAGTTGGTTTCATAAATGGGTCCAGCACCCAAATAGAGCTAATTTCATAAAGACAGATTAAGAGCATGACTTTCTCCTTTCTTCTTGAATAGCAGACGGTAGAGATGTACGTGGGAGCTGATATCTGCCATACTTGCTACCTCAAAAGAGAAACACATCTGCAGGAAGCGAATGAGGCCAAAAACCAGAGAGAGGCAAGACTGAGAAATAGGAAGGAGAAAAACCCTTAATGACATCTTCTGAGTCCTCAGACACAGCTGTGCCTTACACCAATTGCTCCCCATCCCACTCTGTCCACAAGCCAATAAATCTTTTCTGAGTAGGATTTCTGTCACTTGAAATTGAAAGAGCCATGGCTAATCAACAGGGTCATTGCAAAAGCTGTCAAAAAGATATCTAGGAAAACCATCCCAGAGGTAGACAAAACAGGGGTGGGAAGAAAGAACAGTGGAGAAAGCAGGTGGAAAGAGAGTGAGGTGCAAAGTCAGAGCACCATAGTTTCTCTGCTAGTGCTGCCATTAACCAATGACCTTGGTAAGGTGTGACCTTGGGTGATAATGTAACATTTCTGTTTAATGGTCTGCAGAGTGGATGACTATGATATTGCTGCCATACATAACAAGATGCATGGTGGGAGGCTTACTGAACGTAATATATGTGAGTGCTCTTTGTAAATGTTAAGTGCTTGTAAATGGCACTTATTACACACAAAGCAGCACATTTAAAAAGAATATGAGTTGAAAGAGAAACTCGAAAGGGAAAGTTAGACTGTAAGTAGCTGAACTCTTGAGAGAGGAATATGAAAATCAGCCAATAGTTGGATCTTCTATAATGTATCTAAAGGGCAAACTTAATACTTAATTGTCACTGGTTTGAGTAAAAACATATACATCTATGCAAAAACTAGAAAACCAGTTTGAGACTTGTGTAAGAGAGAAGGGTGGAGGAGAAGAAAGCCAATTAATATTTGTGAGAGGTCCACAAGCTCTCAGGGCCTGTATGCCACATACAATGCAGCACTGCAAAAGTCGGGTATTATGCTTGTCTCCATTTTGCATCTGAGCAAAATAAGACTTGGAGTTTACATTCAAGTCAGTCTTTATGATTCTGCAGCAGAGTCACTAGGCTCTGTCATTGCCCAGACATTGCATTTGTAACCAGACTTTGGGACTTAAATGAGAATATGCTTAGCTTTCTTTCAAGATTATGAAAACCAATCAATCAATACTTTCAAGAAAGAGGGTTTATTTGAATCAAACAAATTTTTAGCTATGAATGGCTTTCTGCTGTAATAGATTTAAAAGTCTAGGGCTTTCGGTAGTTACAAAAATTTGTTTTGCCTTATTTTGCATAACAAGAATTGTGAAGGGACTGAGATTTTATCCTATCTAGAAGTAAATAAGATAGACTATAACTACTTTATTGATTCTGGCAGAAGACATAAGACTCCTGGCCAGACATGAGGTCTTTATTACTCAAGGAAAAAGCAATGGGTAGAACTTTACTTTTGGTTTGTGTGGGACTTGCTTCCCCATCTTCTGCTCCCATGTTCAAAAAAGATTGCACAGAGAGCCTGTGAGGGCGCTACAAACCCATGGTCACATTATAGAAGAGGAATATGAAAACTGGAGGATTCACTGCTTTTATAACAAGCCTCTTCCTTGTCTACCACATCCCTCAAGATTGCCTACTTGCAAACACAACTCCGAGAAATGGCCTAGGGAAAGAGTGGCTTTACACTTTTAGGCAGACCTAGCCAGAATGTGTAGGGAGGTTCAGGGCCATGGTGGACTGCCTCCTAGCATTGAACCCTTCCCTTGACAACACTGAAGTCTTTCTTGCTCCCATTTATTCTCTCCAGTAAGAGAGAATTACAATCACGATTTCATTTTCTGCTCTCTGTTGGAATCATTCCCTGCACATATTGCTTCTAACTGTTTCTCTTTCTAGTTGCAAACATCTCCCACTTTATCCCCAAGTTCTTAGAAATGCTGTCTTCGTGACCCCACCATTCAGTCCTAGTGATGCCTTTGTGACATATGACCTTGCCTAGGTTGAACTACCAGAGTATTACTGTTCCGGTACTTCCAGTTAGACCAGGCCACCAGGGGTATTATTCCCTTATGGGAGTTTGAGGTTAAAAGGAATAAATTATCCATTTTTCTATGTTGTCCTAGTTACTGAAACAATCGCCCATCTAGGTGCTTCCTTGAAGAGATTTTACAGAATTAAATTGACCAATCTGTTTACTTGTAAATCATCAAAAGAGAATTTTTTTCTGGATGGGCCTAGCTTAATTGGAAGCTTTTAAAAAAAGGATTTAAGCCCTTCCTTAGCAAACAGCAGCAGACTCTGCAATTGCTTTCTTTTCCCCATGTCTTCCTTCCTGATTGGACTACTGCCTATAGACAACTATGTTCAGCCTATGCCCCATGTGACTCCAGCCTGCTCATGGTCTTTCCTTCCTGACTTCCTGCCCTGTGGACCTTGAGCCTCAGTCCCACAACTGTGTAACCCAGTCTCTTATAATAAGTACCTAAAAAGTTAAAAAGAATTAGCATAATGGGCCTCCCTGGTGGTGCAGCGGTTAAGCGCTGCCTGTGGAGCTGTCAGCAGCGGCGACGCGAGTTCGAAGCCCGGCTGGGGAGATTCCCACAGGGCGTGGCAGACCTCTCCAGCCTTGCCCGCTGCTCCCCCCAACAGTGTATTTCTGATCTGCCTGTTCTGCTCCCCACTCTGTTTCTGGTGAGCCTTCTCGCCGCCTCATGCCTCTGGCCTGTACTCCAGCTTAAATAAATAAATCTTAAAAAAAAAAGAATTAGCATATTAAATATATCATAAGTGCATTTATAATTATATGTAATTGGTAATAAATGTTATAATTATATATATTTATATGTATGTATGGTTATATATGTTATAATTATAATACTTATGACCACAAATATATCCTACTAGTTTTGCCTCTTTGGACCCTAACACATAGGCCACTTGATGGAAACTGCTCTTTTGATGGGACTGAGACACCCTTCCTGTGAAATTCAATGACTTTCTTAGTCCTCATTTTGCATGACACTTACTAACCATCCCTTCTGTAAATCGCTTCTTCCTTGGCTTTGGAAATACTGTTCAGTGTCTTTGTCCAGTCTCTCACTTTCTGGTTCCTCTAGCTCCGCTAGTTTTCGTCATTTTCCTAAAAGTATTCTTGCCACATATTTTTTTTAAAGATTTGTTTGTTTATGCATACAAGCTGGGGTACAGGCCAGAGGTGTGGGGCGACGAGAGGGTTCACCAGAGACAGAGTGGGGAGCAGCGCAGGCAGATCAACAGAAATACACTGCTGAGGGGAGCAGTGGGTGAGGCAGGAGAGGTCTGCCGCACCATGTGGGATTCTCCCCAGCCAGGCGTCAAACTCAAGGTCGCTGCTGCCAACAGCTCCACAGGGCAGAGTTTACCTCTGCGCCACCAGGGAGGCCCTCTTGCCACATATTGCATTGCTTTTCTCTCATACAGGTGGTCTCAATCCTAATGGTGCTGACTCTATGCAAAGCCAATGACTCAATATAACTTTCATTTTTACTATCTTGGGGTCTCTAAAGCAATTTTTGCCCACCTCTGTTCATGAAAGATGTATCAAAAAGACCAGTCTCAAGGCTGTTTGAATCTTCTGTTCCTTTCGACACTCGAGAAATTGCCTTTGTGGAGACAAAGATACTACCACCACCACAATCACAATTTTTTGAGTCTTGACACTGAACACAATTTAGGTTCTTATAAGCATGATTTCATTTACTCCCTACAACATCCTTGTGAAGAAGATATCAAAATTTTCATTTTTCTTATGAAAATTTGAGAAATATGTAATAGATCTCAGTAACCACAATTTTTGGATGTCAGTTTTGGGATTTTTACCCTTAACACAAGCTCCAATCAACTGAAAATATTATATTTGCCAGAAGATGTGGATAGGGACGATATAATCAAAGGTCATTTAAATACATGGGATCTGATCAAGCATGATAGAGCTGGCAGTAGCCCTTAAGCACTTTTAAAAACACTACATCCATGGGTCCAGCTGGTATTATCATAGGTTCCCCTTGCCCTTGATTCCTAACGTCGATTTATAAATTCCCTAGATGACGTTGTACACCCTTGGAAAGAGGACAGCCAGTAATGGACAACAACCCAACTTCCAGATCATGCTATTGTCTCACTAATACAGCTTTACAAGTCCTAAGCCATGACCTTGACACCACTCCATCTAATCATACAAGGTCTGGCAGACCAATAACCAACAGACAGGGATTTAGTGATTATTCCCACTGATATCAAGTCAACGCAATGTTATTGCAGAATCGTGGTGTTTACAACTCTCTATTGATTGCAATGGAGAACAATGGAATTTTGATGCCAATGGGGGGAAAAATGTCTTCTTCCCCAAACAAGAGTTGTTCGCAATTATTTTAGTCTTGAATAAGCTTGTATGTTTTTGGCATGGTGCTTATTTTATAGGCTGATCATTAGACCCTGATGTGACTATGAATAAAATTATGTAGAACAAATTACAAAGATGTCCATGGAAGCTGCACAGATTCCAAAGGAATATGTTCCAGGATAGAAGACCTTGGTAGATACTGCACTCGGAAGAAAGAGAATAGTACAATTAACTACTGACTCTTGGGACTTTATCTTTTGCTTCTCAAAAAAAATTCCTTTTTGATACATTTTCCACCTAACCACTTACTTCTGTGATACTTCACTTGTTTCAGTTTAAACATTTATTTCTGTTGGTTGTGAGCTTATTTCAGTATTTTCATAAGATGATTTGACAAGTTCACTGTATCAATTCCCCAGTCAGTACATTGACCACTCCCCACCTTTGCTAGTCTAGTACATGAAGAATCCAAAAATGGATGCAAGGAGCTCAGCTCCCAAGTTAATTGAACTATAGCTGTTTTCTGGTAGGACATTCTCTTCAGAGTAGAGATCATGGGAAGGGAATAATATCAAACATTACTCTAGCCATTCTCATTTTTCTAGTTTCATAGGCCCATGCATTCTGTTTACAGGGAAGATGACACTAGACATTGGCTGCTGAATAAAGACACCTGCTTGTAAATCCATTCCAATAATCTACTAAGTCTTCTGCATCTGAGTGATGAGACAATAGTGAATACCAAAGACAATAACCCATTGCCACACCTCCTTCACCACAGACTAAGTGTTTTAGATGATCGCAACATTTTGTGAAATACCATGTCAATGCATAATATATTTGTGGGTCCACAAATGGGAATCTGGCAGAAAAATTCTGAAAGAGGAAGGCAGATGTGTATCTGGGATATGCATCTATTCCTGTGAAGAAAAATCACAGCCCACTTCATAGAATGGTGCTTCATTAGTACTCAGAATTGGCCTCTGTTGTTGGAAGGATAGGCAATTAAAAGTGACTCTAGGAAAATCAGCTTTCAGCATGAGAAGTCCATGGTGAGCATTCATTTTTGTCTCTATTTCCAATTCAAATGAGTTAATTGAATAAGAACCAATGTGGGTGAGGAAGGAGGGGACTGACAGTAACCTATCCTGTCTGCCTATTGAGAATATTTGCATGTCAGTAGCTGAAAGCCAGGAGCCAGGAGTGATTATTAATTTACTGCAATAAAGATTCCACATCCAAAACCTCAATTTCGATTACCACAACCACCTGATTAAGTCTGGGTCAATCTACAATTATTTCCTAAGACCCATCTGGCTTTTATATCTGCCAAACAGACTAGTTAAATGGAGCTGTGGTAGAAATAATCATTTCTGCATCTCCCAGGTCTCTGATGGTGGCACTAATCTTTGTAGTTCCTCCAGGGATGCACACTGCTTTGAGTTTATTTTGGGGGGGCTTCCACTTGGCTCTTCCTATCAATATAATCTTTATCCCACACAGTAGGGAACTAATGTGAGTATTATGCTAGTTGAGTATACCAGTTCTTGCTATGTATATTGGGGGTGAAAAAAAATTACAAGAGGATAAGAACCGGGTAAGAAGAGACATGTTTTATGCCAAGGATTACCAGTGTCTTATCCCTACCCCTCTCTTCCCGTTGAGGAGGTTATGTATGCTCTCCTCAAATAAGGGTGACCCAATCACAGAATCTTATTTGGAGAGGCTGCATACTGGGGCCACTTCTACTGTGTAAATCAGAGAGTCTGGTAAGAAACAAGTGGTATATTTAAGTGAGGGTAATTGAAACATATAATAAAGAAATGTTGTGCAAAGATTTGGGCAGATTTAATAGAAACTAATAAGGGAGAGAGATATCACAGTGCTAACAACAGGAAATGCTCATTGGAACTCAAGAGAGGTAATAGCTACTGGAATCCAGAAATAATTGTAACTTTCAGTAATGACTGTAGCCTCTTTCAAACTTTAGCCTAGCAAAGATTCAGCCAGAGGATTTAATAGCCTAGTTGCCATATAATACTGCCTTCTAATGTTCTGGCATCTTTGCCCCAACCTAATGGAAATCACAGCCTAAAAGAGACCACTGATGCAGTCCATATAGGTTATTCTCCCAGACCATGTTGCTGGGTGGAGGGCAAAGAATATATCTGGAGGGGTTAATGGAGGCTATCATCTTCACCAAGATATCCACCTTAAGCACTCTAAAATATTACTATCTCCCCAGGCCCTGGAATTCCCAATCCTTCTTACTTTGCTCTATGCTTTCCATGGTATCATTACAATCTATCATATGTAATTTACCTTTATTAAATTTATGGTTTATTATCACTCTTTGGTAGAAAATAAACTGTCCTGGTACAGACATCTTTATCTGTTTTGTTTCCAATATCCCCAAATTACCCAGAATAGTGCCTGGAAAATAGTAAGTGTTCAATGAATGTATGTTGATGGATAAAAATAATGAATTGCAGGTTATTGGAGGAGCTATACAGAGAATGAGATCTAGATGTTGATATACCAGTGATGAATTTTTAATCTGCCAGATATATTAAGGGAAGTAGGGGGAAAACTGAGGTATAGAAAAGAATAAGGAAAGAAAGAGTAAGATATGAGGAGTGATTTAATTTATGTCAGAAAATTGACCAACACTTGAAATGGGCCCTCAAAATCCAGTTACGTATCCTGAGTCTCCCCTAAACTTTCCTTTATGCCCTGCCTTGCTCAGTGTTTCCTCCCTATTTTCTCTATAATGCAGCTGTGGAAATGGATTTGAGAATAAATAAGAAGAACCCCGTTCCTTTAGACTCTTAAATCTCCTTCACCATTTCTAATGCATTTATATCATATAAAACAAAATTGCACCAATGTGCATGTGCTGGGTGGAGGGGAGATTAATATGGAGGAATTAGCAGTGGTGGAGCAAGCACATTTATGTATTTTCTATGAGGATGTAGAGGAACAAGGTTGAAGCTACCAGTTGCTCTTGCCTGCCAGACAGTTATTTGGTTCCTTTGGTGATCACATCACATTTTACCTTGGAGGTTTTTATGGACTAAATGTATTTCCTAGATTTCATATGGTGAAGCCCAATACTCCCAGTACCTCAGAATGTTAATGTATCTGGAGATAGGACCTTGAAAGAAATAATTCAGGTTAAATGAGATCATAATGATGATCCTAATCCAAAGGGACTGATGGCCTTACAAGACAAAGAAACACCAGAGTGGGCCCCACACAGAAATGACCATATGAGGGCACATTGAAATGAGAGCCATCTGCAAGCCAAAGAAAGAGACCTCAGGAGAAACCAACCTTCCGACCCCTTTATTTTTTACTCCCAGTTTCCAGAACTGTGAGAAATTAATTTCTGTTGTTTAAATCCCCCATTCTGTAATATAGCAACTGTAGCTGACTGAGACAGGGGCACTAAATCTTCATTACTCATGACATGACAAAATCAATGTATGTCATTTCAAACCAAGATTCCCCAAGAAAGTCCTCAGTCCTACCCAGATAGAACAGTTGTCTCTCTCCCTTCAGGAAAATTTAATTTAGAGACAGGGCTGGCAATACAGACACAGCAATGGCACTGCCCAGACTTGAACATGCTTGAATTCTTCCTTCTGAGTGACTTTCCAATCTCAGGTTAGCCAGTCTTTTCTTTAATTCATTGAGCTACCACTCCTGCCATGATATTTTTCCTATTTTTCCCTTGCTTAAATTAACCAGAGTCATTTCTAATACCAGTAATAATTTGCATGTGATTCTAAAAATGGAATGTTTCCCTCCCAAATCTAGCATCTTGCCAAGAACTAATTCCACTTAATGTTCTCATTCAAACTCAGTTTCCATATATAGAGCATGTTTCAAGTGATGGATGCCAAAAGTTCAGGCAATTTGCCAAAAGAATAGAGAAGAGAACTAAAATGATCTGAACTTCACCTTCCAGTGATATATAAAATAAGCCATGAAGGTTATAAGGCAAAGTCACTCAAATCACAGATAGAGTGAGCAGAGAGAGGTAGAACTGGGCTCACTCTGTCAGACCCTGCTGAAAGAAAGAAGCTTTGGAGCACAGTCCTTTCAGACTGTGCTTTTGGAATGATTTTTAAGTAGGGGTGAGCCAATAAGATTAATTTTAGAAGGATCATTCTGGCAGTAGGATGTATAAGAGGTAAAACAAATCAGGGAGTGGAGGGGACAGGGACAAGATAGAATTTGCGCGTGGGGGTTTCTAGAAGGGAAACTTATACTTCTCCAGACCTGCATTGTTTTAATTTTTAGCCACAAATGTTTTATTTTTATAACTGAAAAAATCAGGGGGAAATTTCACTGTAGAATAACAAGACAAAGACACTGCGCAAATTTATAAGCAGAAACTGAAGATAAAATCCTTTGTGGAAATTTCAGTAATGATTGTTATGGAACAAGAATAGGTAGGACCTCAAACACCAAGGTCCATTCTGGGAAAGACCAGACCATTATCCTAGTAATATTAGCTGTTGACCAGCTCTTTGGTCAGGTTGATATCAAACTTCATAGGTGGACTTTTGTGAGGGTTGATTATAATGACATCTAAGATAACAGTATAATAACTGTATGTGACTTTTATTTCATATATTTTATATTCTCTGCAAAATCCAAGCAAATAATGTGAGGTAAATATTTGCACTGTCCATGAGCATTGTTAATATTCTGGTGGGAGAATAGGAAGTAGGTGGAACTGGCTGTCAGAATAAAACCTAAGTGTCTCGGTATGCTCCACCATCAAGTATGGAAGGGTTAGTGAATTTGGTTTAATGCTCAGATATAACCATTATGAATTTTTTTTAAGATTTATTTATTTATGCATACAAGCTGGGGTGTAGGCCAGAGGTGTGTGTGTGTGTGGAGGTGAGAGGATTCACCAGAGACAGAGTGGGGAGCAGAATAGGCAGATCAACTGAAATACACTGCTGAGGGGAGCAGCAGGCAAGGCAGGAGAGGTCTGCCGTGCCATGTGGGAATCTCCCTGGCCGGGTATCAAACTTGTGCTGCACTGGCACTGGATAGCTTCATAGTACTGCGACTTAACCTGCTGTGCCACAATGGAGGCCCCATTATGAAATTCTTAATAAATAATTCTACCTT
This sequence comes from Scalopus aquaticus, assembly GCA_004024925.1. Classification (NCBI taxonomy): domain Eukaryota; kingdom Metazoa; phylum Chordata; class Mammalia; order Eulipotyphla; family Talpidae; genus Scalopus; species Scalopus aquaticus. The sequence goes on from PVIJ01003652.1 coordinate 126,165, forward strand.
TGAACTTGAGTCTTGTAAGACTCAAGTCTAATGGGGCAATGAAGCATGAGCAAAAGTGACAGGAGTTACATGCATGTCTACTGGTTCCTGCTTCCCCATTCTCATTTAACCTTTGACATGTACCATGAGCATGGGCTCCTAAGGAATCATAATGTATGCAGAGTTCATCAAGTCTCAAAGCAAGTACAAGGTATGAGAGAGTGGGTGTACTCATTGCACCGAGAGTCCATCCTATCTATTCAAACCAGAAATTGCTTTAAACACAAAAAAGTAGGCAATAGCATTCTAAGAACCACAGAAGGCCAAGAAACTCCATCATATTCCTTTCTAAATGTATTTTTTATTGAGGTAACATTGGCTTGTGACATTTATAGGTTTCAGGTGTATAGTATTGTAATTCAACAGATATATTACAGTCACCACTAAAAGTCTAGTTTCCATCCACCACCATATAGATGATCTCTTCACCTGATCTGCCTTTCACTCTTCCCCTCTTGTTATCACCATTTCATTTTTATACCTTAAGAATTTACTTTTATTTTGTTTTGTTTATCTTCCACATATGAAGAAACCATACACAATTAAATATCATATCCTTTCCTACAATTTTTACTTTATTTATGTATACAAGCTGGGGTGTAGGCCAGAGGTGTGTGTGGAGGAGAGCCAAAGATAAAACTCCAAACTCCAGGTAATGAGAGCAAAAGAGAGGGAAACATTCAGTGCCCCCAGAGTTCTTTTTCTTTTCACTTCCTCCTTCCTCATTAGTAAGTCAAAGGTAGAGAGAGCTGGTAGATTGCACATGTGAAGAGTAAAATAGAAATGGTTGCAGGGTTATCTTGTGCACAACATTTTTATGGTTTGGGGAAGAATGAACTATATCTGCATGTGTGAGTTTGAAATATGAATTGTATGATTTTAGTGATGGCACATGAAAGTTAAGTGTTCTTATATTTGCATTGTATAACATTATATATATATATAATTTGTATCATATATAAATATAAATAGCAAGTTGAAAGTAATAACTTAAAATTTTAATTTTCCTTATTTAGAGTTATATATATATAAATATATATATATCTTTTTTAACTTTTTTTAAATTGAAGTAAAATTAGGTTACAACATTACATAGCTTCAGATCTTTTAAATAACAAAATATACTATGATTAGGAGAGAGCAAAACCATGGAGGAAAGAACAAGCTTTTGTACATTTAGCAGTACTTTTATCCTGCTTTTTGAACATGAAGCACCACATTTTCATTTTACACTGGACCTTGCAAATTATGTAGCCAGCTCTGCTCAAGACTGCATAAACTGTCAATTCATGTGACTTTGGGACATTTTGATTATAACTTGATGGGGGAAGTGGAGGCTGAGAAGCAGCATGAACATCATTGAGAGGGGCACAGGGAAAGAGAATTCTAGGTGTCTGGAAGGGAGGTGGTGGCATTAACTAATGTCCTTTAGTGGTGTACTTTGTGTAGTCTGCAAGGAACAATGGGGCAGCATCACTGACTGAGAGGTGCTTAGGATAAAAAGCCAGGTTCTTACCTTTAAATTGTGCGGATAAGAGCAAAATAATGCTGAGAAATGATGTTAGAGAAAGGCTTTTTTCTCATAAGATTGCTGATAACCTTCTGTCTATTACTTGAGCTCAATACTGGGATATATTTGTGCATAAAAGCTGAGAGCTTGCTCTCAGGAAACGCGGGGAACATTGTGATAGGTCAATTGATTTGTCAGACTCCAGCTGACAGAAACAATTGCCTTGGCTAGACTTAGTGAATGCAGATGGCTGGTTCCTTTACCTTTGAAAAAGGTCATAAAGTAGCATTTTAAAACCTAAAAGACATCAATACAAGGTGAGTATGCCTGGGACAACAGTTAAGTTAATCACATGCTTGCTGGTAGTCATGTTAAAACCTGATCCAGGCTCCACTTGCTGTGTCCAGTCATCCACCCATGCATATAAAGATCTGGGGGAAAGAAAACAAAGTATGTTCCAAGCAATTGCTGATTTTTTTATACCTTGATTGTCAACTCCCTGGGTTAATCTGATAGACTGAGATGATGGGCTCTCAGGAAGCATTTGGTCACACAGAGCTGGTAGCTTGGAATCTAAGTTAACTCAAACTTGACCCCTTGCTTCTTGCGTTTTCTTCCCTGTATCCACTCTGATATCACTGATCTCACTGCTTTTTTATCTTCAGTTTTATAGATATACAATTGATATAAGACATTGTGTAAGTTAAAGGGGCACAGCATAATGTCTTGACCTATATTGTGAAGTGATTAACACAGTAAGTTTAGTAAATATTCATCATTTCAAAAAGATACAAAAAGAAAAATAAATGTCTTTTTTCTTTGTAATGAGAACTCTTAGGGCTTTCTTTCTTAATTTTCAAATATACCACACAATATATTTGATGCTCCAGTCATCTCTAGTTCTGTACTATACTCAGGTGTTCCATCTAATAGCAGGAAAATAGGACTTTCAAATTTGGCCAAAAGGCAGTGTCCCAATTGCTTACCGGTTACTATATTGGTTCTGCACCCGCACACAGATTTGCAAGGACTACTCAGGTTTAGGGAACAACCACATTGGGATTTAACAAACAAGGGAAAACAAAGAATTACTAAAATCAACATAGGGAAAACAAAAAATTATTAAAGTTAACAAATGGCCGTTTACCTTACTTAAAAGAATGTCCAGTCTTTTAAGTCCCAGAAAAATAACAGATGGCGTCTTCCCGCCACTGCTTATGTGGAGCTCTTCTTCCAAACAATAGGCCGCAATTCCAAAATGGCGTCTTCCTTCTTCTGCCAATGGAGTCTTCCCACCACTGTTGATGTGGGCCACAATTCCAAAATGGCATCTTCCTTTTTGTGCTGACGTGCACTGATTAGACTGTAGGCCAAGTTTCCTTGATTATAAGTGATGTTGAACACTTATGCAATTGCACAGACCACGGGACCATGAGTCACCTAAGAAAGAACATTTCTTCTAATCTCTCCTCTTACTATATGGCACAGCTGGTAAGTGGAGTCTGGGACAGGCAGAAGGACATATCAGAGAGAGACTGACGAAGTTGACAAAGACTGCATGATATAAAACCCTTCTTTGACTTTTTATTGAAATTATTGGTCATGATGCTCATGAGGTAGATTTTGCTTTAGGGAATGTAGTTAACAACTGAGTCATGCCTCAGGTCTTGTGTGGGACAAAAATAAAGTCATAACATGGAGCACTGGTATACAAGTTACATCTGCAGATGAGCACACAGCAAAAAAAACATTAATTGAATAATTAATCCCTGTTCTGTAGTGTCTTTGCTCACCCTGCCTCTAGGAATTTTCTCTGGCATGGATTCTCCCAAGTACTGGCTCCCAGGTCTCCTTGGATCTTCACCCACCTAGATCCTCACCTCTTTTTTTTTTTAATATATTTTTATTGTTATTTAAGTCTTTTACATTTTGTATTCCCCTTGGGTAACCCACCACCAATTCACCCGTGATCCATCTCCGTGGTCCCTTGTGTCATGTTCTACTCCATTTTGTGCCCTTATCCTCCCCTCCCCTCACCGCCCTCCCCCACCCCGGACCTGCTGAGTGTCTCTCTCCTATTTGGTTTCCCTATAGTCCTTTATAAGTGAAACCATTTGATATTTTTCTCTTTCTTTCTGGCTTATTTGACAGAGTATGATCCCCTCTAATTCCATCAATGTCGCTGCAAATTGCATGTGTTTATCTTCTTTGAATGTTGAATAGTATTCCATTGTGTATATGTAACACATCTTGTGGATCCAATCATCTATTTTTGGACATCTGGGTTGCTTCCATACCTTTGCTATTGTGAACAGTGCCTCAATGAACATATGGGTGCATGTATCCTTTCGGATTAGTGTTTTTGTGTCCTTTAGGTAAATTCCCAAAAGTGGGATTGCTGGGTCGTATGGAAGCTCCATGTTTAGCAGTTTGAGGAATTGCCATAAAGCTTTCCATAGCGGTTGGACCAGTTGACATTCCCACCAGCAGTGTAGAAGAGTTCCTTTTTCTCCACATCCTTTCCAGTATTTGTTGTTGCCTGTATTTTTAATGTGTGCCATCCTCACAGGTGTGAGGTGGTATCTCATAATGGTTTTGATTTGCATTTCCTTGATTATAAGTGATGTTGAACATTTTTTATGTACCTGTTGGCCATTTGTTTTTCTTCTTTGGAGAAGTGTCTTTTTAGCTCTTCTGCCCATTTTTTGACTGGATTGTTGGCTTTGTTTTTGTTGAGTTGTGTGAGCTCCTTGTAAATTTTTGTTATCAGTCCTTTATCAGATGTATTGTGTGCAAAGATCTTTTCCCAGTTGGTAGGGTGTCTGTTAGTTTTGGTTAATGTCTCTTTTGCTGTACAGAAGCTTTTTATTTTGATGTAATCCTATCTGTTTATCTTGTCCTTCACATCCTTCGCTTTGGGGGATGTGTCTTTCAAGATTTTACTGACATGTATGTCGTGTAGAGTTTTGCCTATATTTTCTTCTATACATTTTGTGGTTTCAGGTCTTACATCCAGGTCTTTTATCCATTTTGCGTTGACTTTTGTGCAGGGTGTGAGGTAGTAGTCTAGCTTCATGTTTTTGCATGTGGCTGTCCAGTTTTCCCAGCACCATTTATTGAATAGACTGTCCTTGTTCCACTGCATTTTCTTTGCTCCTTTGTCAAAGATTAGTTGTTCATAGATATGTGGCTTTAATTC